>JADBJO010000042.1:840000-842500 GCA_016801955.1 Conus betulinus | reverse complement strand
GTTGCCATTTTGCCGAAGTTTTAATGTAGTACCCCTGATTGAATCAAAACATACAATTGCTGAGCTTAAATTCTGGCCGATTCGACAATTGTTTCCACTGCACATTTACCAAAACAAACTGCGCAGCTAAGTAAATATAAGTGGAAAGATGACATGAAAAACATATTTTTAAATTCAATGCAGTCACATGAAATTAAAGACAAATTAAATGTAGCTACTGATCTGATAAACACTGATGTGAACCTAGCCCTTTCCCAGTTTAATGATTGTCTTCGTAAGGCTGGTGAGAGTATGCTGATGACACATACTGTAGGTGTGGAAAAATTGCAGATTTGGTTTGACCTTGAGTGTCGACAAAGTCGTCGACTCCTGAGGCAACGTCTCCGCAAATGTCAATATTCTAACTTTGTTGAAGATAGACTCTCTTACTGTGAAAAAAGAAGACATTACAAACAACTTTTAGCAGATAAAAAGCGAACGCATCGTGATAGTATCATTAATAATCTTAATAACTGTTCCAATGACCCACGTAAATTTTGGGACACTATACGCTGTGCGTGCAAGAGGAGCTACTGGTGTAAATGTTTCAAAAGAACAGTGGTATGATCATTTTAAGAATGTACTCAACTCTGTAAATGATGTTGATTCTTACGATCTGTCTGACGAGGTTGTTGGTGAACTAGGGAATTCTGTATATTTATTGATTGTGAATGTCTAAATGTACCAATTATTTCTCACGAGATACGCTCAGCTATTGGTGCCTTGAAGTATCACAAAGCAGCTGGGCCTGATGGTCTTATTGGAGAATTTTACAAATATAGTTGTGAACAGATTTTACCATTTCTCATGAAGCTTTTCAACAATCTTTTTGACAAGGGCTTATTTCCAGATGCTTGGTCATAGTCAATTTTACTACCATTACATAAAAAGGTGACCCCTTTGTTCCAGATAATTTCAGAGGAATTTCTTTGCTTGACATCAGTAGCAAGCTGTACAGTTACGTTTTAAATAAGCGTATTACTGACTGGATTGAAACGAACAATGTTATTGGTGAGGAACAAGCTGGCTTTAGACCAGATCACAGTACCATTGATCATATTTTTACACTTTTTTCTATGATTCAGAAACAGCTTTTAAGGCACAGAAAATTATATGTTGCTTTTATTGATTTTCGCAAGGCATTTGACTCGGTTTGCAGAGATAAATTGTGGAAAGTATTAGGCAAGCATGGTTTGAATGGTAACATTTTTCATGCCTTGCAAAGCATGTACAGAGTTGTCAAAGCACGTGTGCGCGCAGGAGCAGATCTGACTGAAGAATTTTTTGTCCTAAAGGAGTAAAACAAGGTGAAGCGTGCTCTCCTGTATTGTTCTGACTTTTTATTGATGAGCTTACTTGTGATATTACCAAACATGGCAGATATGGCATTCAGCTTGCCCCAGACTAACAGAACTACTTATTTTGTTATTTGCAGACGATGCTGTTCTATTTTTATTTTCTGACACCGTAATTGGTCTACAAACCCCCACTGCATATACTTTGTGAAAGCTCAAAACGTTTGGGCCTTGTTGTGAATCTTGACAAGTCGAATATTGTTGTGTTTCGAAATGGGGGTTTTATTGGTGGAAGCGAAAAATGGTATTTTAATGGTTATGAACTGAAAATTGTTAAGATGTACAAATACCTAGGTATTCTTATGCCCACCAAACTTTCATTTTCTCATACCATGAAAGACTTAGCTGGACGTGCCAGCAAGGGTGTTTCAGCAATTATGAAGTTATTGTGGTCTGTTGGTGAATTCTCTCCAAAAGTGTTTTTCAAACTTTTTGACTCGCAAATTCTGCCTATCCTTACTTATGGTTCAGAAATTTGGGGCTTGTCCGGAGTCCAAGACCAAATTGAAAGAGTACATCTCTCAGCTTTGAAACGATTTCTTGGTGTAAGTTATAAGTCTCCAAGACAATTAATTTACGGGGAAACTGGAAGGTACCCCCTCTTTGTAGCTACTTACTCCAGATGTATTAAATTTTGGCTGAGACTGACAAGATTTGATGATTCAAGGTACTCAGAAAAGGCCTACAATATGTTGTTGGAGTTGCAGCGTCATAATTATTCTTCTACTTGGGCGTGTAGCGTGCGCAACATTTTGTGTAAATATGGATTTGGAATCGTTTGGGAGTCGCAAGATGTTGGAAATGTTAAAATTTTTTTTAGCAGAATTTAAACAACGTCTTACTGACTGTTTTAAGGGGACTGGAGATCTTCTTTATCTTCTCATGATTTCTTTTTACGTGTATTCCTTTTTCAAACGCGATGTTATTTGCACTGAGTATGTATCTCTGATTAAGAATATAACTGTGAGAAAGTCTTTTGCAAGGTTTAGAATAGGAATGTCCCTTCTGAAGTCCCACTTTCTTAAGTTTCAACCTGGTCGTAATACTGATTCTCGCTGTCCTTTTTGCTGTGACGTTGAAGAGAGTGAAATGCACTTTCTCTTGAT
>JADBJO010000042.1:805000-835000 GCA_016801955.1 Conus betulinus | reverse complement strand
AAAGCATACTACATGTTGATTTCCCCCAAACAAATCATTTTCGCACCTTTCTCCATCTTTTATAGACTACTTCTTAATCAACTGGTGTATGCAGCTTATTTTGCCAATGACGGAACACATTTGTACTTAGTATTTCAAACATTAAACACCGCAGAGCAAATTATTACATAATTTTAGTTCTTTTACGTTCATATAATGTGCAGCACTAATATGTTTTCGTTATCTTTGCCTTCAGTGTTATGTTCATTTTAGCGTTTTCTCTGACTGATTTCATGGAACTGAGATAAGCAAAGTAGTCTACCATAATCCGTCTACCCCCCCCTAATCCCCCCCCCCCCCCCCCCCCCCCCCCCCCCCCCCCCCCCCACACAAAATCCTGTTCACAAATGCTTCTTTTTCTGGTCAAGTTTCGAATCGAAAAGAATTAATTGTCACCGACCCTAAACTTTTTATTGAGAAAAATAAGTTTGGCTGCAACGCCTTTATGTTATCCAGTTCAATATCTACTAGAATTGTAAATTGCCAGGAATACATCCCCAGACCGATCAAACTGTTTATGAAAGTGTTTGAAACAACCTCATGCTAGCTGTATATCTCAACAAACAATTTGAACTTCTTCTTCGCTTAAAACCTTCCAGGAGCAATTTCCTTCACCATGAATTTCAGTGCCAGCGCGTTTGTCCTTCCTACACTTCCATTTTCATGGATTACTGTCTTACCTCGTCTGGATTTCCGTCTCAAATATATTCAAAACACATATTTCTGTGCTTCTTAACGTCGCCATTGATTTGATTTGTATCCATAAATAAACAGTATTAACAGTATCATACACTTTGATGCTGCAACCCTTCCTAAGCGGGTGATTCCTTACGTGACCAAACTGTGAACAGATTCTGTTAGATTCGATAAGTGTTCGTCAAACTTAGTCCAAGGATTCTGATTTAGGGGAATGCAATTGTATGTGTTTGTTTGCTCAGTACACTACTTTTCAATTTATTCCAAAACCCAATCATATTTTAATCGCTTCTTTTTTCCAGAGTGAGATTACGGACCTAAGATTTCTTCACCCCCCTCAAGCGCATTCTGTCTTCTAACATAATGATATGCTGATTCATTTTACATTCTAATCAGACTGTGATTATCTCCAGAACTTGTACATGCTGATATACATGCGCATTGTTCAAATAGACAGATCGATTCAACACCACCCTGCCAAAACCCTCTACATAACGTAAACCTGTGATATTTAGACTTTTTTACACTGAACAATATAGCATTTAATATTAAGGTAAAAAGCATTAATCAGTCCACCAAAACCAAACCAAACACTTGAAAAAAAAAACGTTTGCATATAACTTCAGTCGGTGAATCAACGGCTTAAACAAAAGTCGGACAGACAGACAGACAGACAGGTGTAAAGAGAAACAGAAGAACTGTATAATGGTCATTTATCTTGACAGACAGGGAGACATCAGACAAACAGTCCATCCATTCACAAAAAGACATGCCACGGTCTAACACGGAAAACGACCAGTGTTCTCACATTTTTGCGTGATTTTGGCTGTCTGCGTAGAGCATCTTCCGCCTCATCATCAGCATCAGCAAAACGAGGATCATACATCAACTTGATGCGTCTCTCAAGACGCCGTGCTAGATTCCTCTGTAACACACACACACACACACACACACACACACACACACACACACACACACACACACACAGAGACTATACCATCACTAGGGCAGGGAGGCCATTCCACACAGAACGCTGTATGTGGTGACCAACCCAGCAACACACCCGTAGGAGAGATGGCTGAAGGACAGTGTCAACGTCCTGCATTCAAGCTGCCGTATACAGCAAGCCGCTCCACAATGTCAGTTCCCATGACTCTTTCTAACCATTACAAGAAACCTCACAGTATGCAACTAATCTCCAAGCCGATATACATAAAAATATGCACCCAGCTAGAATTAAACACCTGGTTAAGTTACATAAACCAGAACCGTTCCCTTACAGACTGTTTTGATCTGATAATGGAACCCCTGTGCTGCATCTGTCCAAACTATTGCAGTTAGCCAGTTCCCATCTGACCGATTTTATACAGCATGATGGCATCTATAATGGCGTTTATAGAATGTTTTCCTGATACAGCTTGTCGTGCAGGCTGTGATGTTGTGGCAGTATACCCAAGTGTGGAAAACTCACTGGGAATACCTGCTGTCGACAAACTCTTGTGAAAGTAGGACTGCACTGTACAAACATCTGGACCAGCCATTATAGATGTCCTTAACATCGTGTCACACAACTATTCCTGCTCGTACACAGACGTGATTATGTCGATTGTTTCATGGAGAGGAGGGGTGGGTGAGAGAGTGAAGGGGTTGGATGAAACATCTGTAAACGAGGGATCCTACTGAAATATCTACACCCCCCCCCAAAATAAGAAAAGAAACTTAGTTATCAACTTAAGCAAGTTTAGGGACGATGGGTTCGTTATCCTACCAAGCACACAAATGACGTTAGAATACTTTTAAAAACACCAACAAAAACTATGTCCATAACCTGTAAAATGGGCTATTCCGACTGGGAAATAAGTGCGGTACCTGGATGTCACGGTTGCTGATAAAAAACTGTATAAACTGCAACGGCTATTTCTTTGAAAGTCCATAGAATTATTTAACTCCTCCTTCTTCGTGCCACGCCCTATACGTGTTGAAAGGGATGCCAAGGAGGATAGGAACACGCCTAAAAATGATCTGCAAAGAAAAAGAATCTCAAAACAAGAAATTAATAATAATAATAATAATAATAATGAGGACAATTTCTATAGAGCCCATCCTAACAACGTCGGCTACGGGCGCTTGACAAGTTTTATCAACATCTAATGATATACGCAGAACACACACACACACACACACACACACACGCACACACACATTTTACATAAACACACAAATACACACATCTCCATACGACCACACACACACACCTTCACATACACACAAACAACACATACACATACACACACACACACACACACACACACACACACACACACACACACACACGCGCGCGCTCGCGCGCACACACATATATAAACAAACACAAATACACACATCTCCATACGACCACACACACACCTTCACACACACACACACACACACACACACACACACACACACACACACACACACACACACACACACACACACACACACTACACACACACTCATACACTAGGACACATACACACATGCTCTCTCTCTCTCTCTCTCTCTCTCTCTCTCTCTCTCTCTCTCTCTCTCTCACACACACACACACACACACACACACACACACACACACACACACACACAAGGACATAATGTCGCATACATAAACATACATAAAACGGTGAACAGCTCATTCGCACACGAGCAAAGAGTGCAAGAGTAATCTAGTAATATTTCAGATGGTCTACTGCAACTGACGTTTTAAGTGCAGATTTGAAAGTCGGGGAGGATGGGGGTATGACGTAGATTGAAAGCAGTGAATTCCTGAGTATTGCTGCAGAAAACGAGAATGCTCTAGAACCGTGCTGCTTTCGGTTATATGAAGGAATTTTTTTAAATTCGGTCATCAGAGGAAGAACGGACGGGACGTGTAGGAATATATATCTCGATGCGATGAGAGAGATAGGTAGGCGCTTCACCTGTGATAATTTTATCATATAGACACACCGACTTATACTGAATTCTGTGCTTGATTTTGAGCCAGTGTAATTTCTTTAAGATATACGAAGTATGATGTTGTTTTGGAACCTTCAACATAAGGCGAGCAGCTGAATTTTGAACACGTTGTAGTGGCTGGGGTAAGGCTGTGGGTACACCAAGGAGAAGAATGTTACAATAATCTAGTCTTGACAGAAATGCAGGAAGACACCAGCGTCTTCGTGGCCTTTTCTGTAAGGAAAGGTCTAAATGTTTAAGAGCTGATGCGACGGAGTTCAAGACAGGATGCTTGGCAGCTTTAGGCTATGTGGTGTTCCCAGGGTGAGATCTGAGTCGAGATAGAAGCCAAGGTCACGAACAAATGACATAAATGAGATGTCTCTGGAGTCTAGGACTATTGACGAATAAAGACGGGGGTCTTGAGCTTGTGAGTGTTTTTATAAAAACCGGATTGCTTTTGCTTTCTCGTCGTTTTATTTCACCTTATTATTAGACATCCACTGCTTGATATCAGTGACACAATCCTGATGATTTTTGACGAGACTGTCATAGTTATCTAGCGTGTCAGAATGTTCAAGCTGAGAGTCATCGGCGAACATTTCATGATGAACAGAGTGGCTGTTAATGATCTCAGTCAGGTGTGTGTGTGCACAGAATATGCCAAATATATAGCGCTGTCAGTATGGAGTTACGAGAAGGCTTTGAAAGAAACTGAAATAGAGGCAAACAAAACATGATGAGACTGTTGAATCAGAGACGAAAACAGAAACATGGAAAGATTGCATGGATCACAATGCTTGACCCCAGAACAGCCGGCAACGTATCAGACGACCAAACACACCTACTATACAGCCATTGTAAAAATAAAATGGTGTTTCCAAAACAGAATCTGATAGCAGGCGGATAAACTGAAGAAAAAATCTGGCAGAAATACACAAACCAACAGTACCCAAACGACAAACTAAGATCCATTTCCAACATCTGGAATAAAGAGCAAAACGTACGCCTACTCTGGAGACACAGATCATATTGTGATTGCGTGGGATAGTAGATCTTGAGAAAATCAAACAGAATATCTGTGGCACAGAAAATGCCATTTATATACTGGTGTGCAATATCCATCCGGTCCAATATATGTTGGATCTACAAAGAATCTGAAGTACAGGTGTGCTAATCATAAATGTGATCTTAAGCAGAGGAAAATAAATACATGCTGAAAGGCACACGAAAAAGAGTAAGCTGACCACTGGATCACAAAATCATAAAACGTAAGAAAAAAACAACAGATTATCCTGAATACGCGTGATATATTCCATAAAGAGTAAAAAACCGTCTTGGGCTGGTGTAACCGTTAGTAATGGCTATTCTGGTAAACATCGGCCATCATCTATGACCTATATGAACACACACACTTACAAATTTTCAGAAAGATCGGCCAAGAACTTTTTGAGATTTTCCATCAAGAAGAAAACCATTATGGGCCGTTAGTAACAGCTATAACGGTAAACTTAAACATCGGGCATCTCTGTGACCCATAATGAACATACCTACAAATTTTCAGAAAGATCGGCCACTTACTTTCTCAGATATTCCACAAAAAAAAAAAAACCGTTATGGGTCGTTATAGCCGTTAGTAACGGCCATAACGGTAAATTAAACGTCGTCATGATCCGTGACCCATAATGAACATACCTACAAATGTTCAGAAAGATCGGTCAAGTACTTTCTGAGACATTCCATAAAAAAAAAAAAAAATATTATGGGCCGTTACAGCCGTCAGTAACGGCTATAGCGGTAAACTAAAAAACGTCGGGCATTATCCGTCGCCCATAATGGACATACCTACACATTTTCAGAAAGATGGGCCAAATACTTACTGAGATATTCCATAAAGAAGAAAAACCATTATGAGCCGATATAGGGGCATCATCCGTGGCCCATAATGAACATACCTACAAATTTTCAGAAGATCGGCCCAGCAGTTTTGTCTGAGCGAGTGGAACACATTTTGACCACGGACACACACAGACAGACACACAGACAGCATTTCTTCGTTCCCATTCTAAAGTACTCCCTGTTTTATAAGAACTGGGAGTACAAAAACTGACCAGTTCGATTATGTGCGTCAGTTTGTCTGTATATTACTTACTCATACAACCGCTTCATTCACGGAGTGATGGCTATGATATTAGTAATGTACCACTGTGATCCAGAATTTGTCTCTGAACCCCTGTACCAGTGTATATATGGATCTCTTCCACCACCACCACTTCCACTCCCAACCCTTCTTTACCCTACTTTTTCTCCCGCCTTTCCCTGCTATTCCCCCGTTTTTCTCCCCTACCCCCCCCCGTTCCCCTAATATCCTTCACTTTCTATCTCCCACCCCTTCCCCCTTTTTGTACTCCCAGTTCTTATAGAACAGGGAGTACTTTAGAATGGGAACGAAGAAATGCTGTCTGTGTGTCTGTCTGTCTGTCCGTGTGTCCGTGGTCAAAATGCGTGGTTAGTTTATTTGCTTACTTTGTCCGTTTTTGTGTTGGTCAGTTTTGTTAAGTTTACCATGTTGTCTGTTAGTTTATTATAGTCTTTATATGTCGAGTAATGTGGGTTGGATGTATGTATTCTACCGTATTCCATACTTGTGAAAATCAATTGTCAAGGTCTCAATACCTCACAGAAAAGACGCGATGTATTTCATTATTTGAGGAATAAGAATTATTCGCCTCACTTGTTACAAGATACACATTTCGAACAAAAAAATCGGAAAAACGCATTCTAGCAGAATGAGGATATAACGGAAATTTTTCAAGTTTCGCATCAACGCGCAAAAGGTGTAGCAATATCATTTAATAATAATTTTGAATTTACCCGTAAAACGGGTTATCAAAGACGGTGTAGGGAATTATGCTATGGTCCTTGCTACGACACAGAAACAGAGTTTCCTTCTCGTTAATATTTATAGATAATAAAAAACGATCCAGATTTTTACAAGTATTTAAAACGAAAAATCAGCGAATTAGGTGTAAAAAATGTAGGCCAAGTATTAGCGGGAGATTTTATTTTACTTTAATTTTCATTTTTTGCTGTCCCATCTTCTGTGCCACCTCAGTGGCAGGGCACCCATGCTACTCATTCCGACACCTTGTCCACATCCACAGACCGGTCAGTCCCACCGCAGCCTCGGCACCGACAGTCTACAGGGAGCACTCAATGTCAAGTCGTCAAAAGGCATCCCACCGGAGGAGACACTGCACTGCTGAGGAGTCACTTCGATGGTGTTCAGTGGCGCCTGTTCTGATCCAGCATACGCAGGACACCACTTATTAAGCCCCCTACTGACGACAATAATTGCTTAGTCACGGAGCCGGCGTGAGTGAGCTCTCCCTCTGTCCAACGTCGGCCCCCACGGACTTGCCGATACCGGTGATTCCGACGCAACCAAACCAAGGCCACAGACATGTAGAGGACATCCAAACTGAGGTCACCATGAGAGCCAGGCATGAAGGGCCACAGAAGTTAATACTTTTTATGTATGCTGATCGATGAGAATGAGGATGATGAAGATAATGCTACGGATTTCCATTCGGTCTGAGACGACACGACAGGGCTGTACTTTACCCTTCTTTTTTTTATATATATCCCGGCGTCAACCCGGCCCAAGAATTACAGATACCTGCAGTGTTAGTCAGGAAATTTGATTAACACTCCTAAAGACGCATCCATTAAGTGGATGAAACTCGACTGTGCGGCCCCCTCCCAACTGAGCCCGTGGCAAACTCAACTCTGGGTTGGAGCCGGTCGGGGCAGAAAAAAATTCCGCATGACTCTGATGGGAATCGAAGCCACGACCTCTAAACCGGGAGTATGCGACGCTGACCCCTTCGCCACGGCGGCTGGTGGTGTGAGATTTCAACTTAGTTCTTGATCCTGCCAGATACTGTTACAATAATTAACACGTTAACAATCCCAAGACAAATAAGGCAGTTGAACACCTGGTTGAGAATCTAGAATTGAACAACATTTGGCGAAAGTTAAACAGAGACTGTCTGCGATATACGTGGAGAAGAACCAATCCTTTCAGCAGGCCAGACTTGATTTCTTTCTGATTTCGAACACCGTAGTTTCTTTTGTAAATGATGCAGATATTACTTGTGGCTATAGAACAGACCATTCTGCGGTGGTGCTGACATTGAAATTTAACGAGCACGTTAAACGTAATACATTCTGGAAATTCAAGTCATCCCTTTTAAAGAGATAAGGCATACTTAGACGTAATAAATGCTGAAATATGCATTATGAAAAAGGAATACGGAATAAATGCGAATATCGATGAACTAAAAGTTTTCCATCCCTGATAATATGTTTCTAGATTTTCTTTTGATGAAGATTAGATTAAAAAGAATCCCATATGCCGCAAGGAATAAGCGAAAAGCAGTAGAGGAAGAACGACAATTAGAAAACGATACCAACGTGTTAGAAAAGATTCAGCAGAAAGGGAGAATGCCATTATGGCTGTAGAAAAGAAAAAAAGGACAGTTTAAAGCTATAATGGAAAAAAGGAATCGATTGAGTATTATAAAGATCCAGCTAGTGGATATATGCAGGTGAGAAATTTAGCAGGTACTTTTGTAGTCCAGAGAAAACGTCACTGTGTAAGTAAAAAACATGGCTAGCATAACTGACGATCAAAATAACACGTTGACAAACCAGAAAGACATACTTCAAGAGGTACAGAAGTTATTGCAAATCGTTAAATGCGAAATCCGAATTTGAGAAATGTGAAATTAAAGATGCAGTAATCAACATCTACGTCTAAGTGAAGTGGAAGCAAATAACTCAGAACATGAAATTACCCTAGTGGAAGCGGCATTTGTTTTAAGAGACATTAGAAATGACAACAGAACAGGCTCAGATGGGCTTACCGTGGAGTTTTTTTTTTTTTTAAATGTATATTTGTTATAAAAGCACTAAATGCCAGTTTCAGAAAAGGCGAATTGTCGTACGTACAAAGAGGACTTATCACCTGTATCCCAAAATGTGACAAGCCAAGGCAGCATATAAAGAATAGGAGACGAATTTCACTCCTGAGTGTGGGTTATAAACTTGGTTCAGTTTGTATCGCAAATCGTCTACAGAATGTACTGCCAAAAATAACTCACTAAGATCAAACAGGATTTATCAAACAGGTACACTGATGATAATATAAGATTAATTTTGATACAATGTCTTGTTTAGATAAACATAATTTGCCGGGAATGTTGTTGAATACAGATTTCGAGAAAGCATTTGACTCAGTCACCTGGGAGTTCATGTTTAAAGTATTAAGGGCATTTGCTTTTGAAAAAGATATCTGTCAATGAATAAGCACATTTTACAAACGTATTGAATCTTTCACTATTGTGAATGGTCAAGTTTCTGACTGGTTTCAAACTGAAAGAGGATGCAGGCAAGGAGACCCTATATGCCCCTACCTTTTTGTGCTACGTGCAAGAATACTATCCATAATGACAAGGGAAAACCCAAATATTCAGAGAATTAAAATGGATGATCACGAACATAAACTGTCTCAATGCGCATATGACTTTTAGGGGATCGTAAATCCTTTGAAACATGTGCAGAAGTTATTTCAAGATGTGGTCGTGTCTCAGGTCTGCATATGAACTTAAGTAAACCAATGTTATATGACTAGGAGGCAGACAAAAATCTTAAATTCGTTAAATGGAACATTTTAAGAATGATCTGAAATCCCTCAAAATATCGAGTTTTAGGTATTTGGTTCACCAATGATTTGAAATTATGCGTAAACATAAATTTTTCTGAAAAATCAGCAAACATAATACATTTCTTTAATACACGGTAAAACGCCAGTTAAGGCCCGTGGCATAATAGCAATACTTAAATGCGTTATACTTTCAAAATTGTCATACATGTGGTTACTTTTGCCGAATCCAGCCATCTTCTTCAAAACCTGCCACCAAGGTTGTTATAAATTTGTTTGGAATAAGAAACCAGACAAAATAAATCGGAAAACATTCCAGAAAAGTATTAAAAAACGGTGGCGTTGGATTTCTCGACTTAAAGACATTTGTAGTATCCTTAAAATTATCTTGGATGCAAAGAACCGAGCGATCAACTCATCAATAGAAACACCTAGGAGAAAAAACTTTCCAAAATGGCCAGTCGTGAATAAACATGGTCCAGAGTATGTTTGAAACTTTACTTACCATAACCAGTTCTGGACAGACGCTTTGGAAGCATACAAAATCTTTTGCTATAAATGTGTACTAACGAATTCCGCGTAACGTCTTTCTGAACTAATATGCTATAACAATCGCATTCGAATTGGAAATAAATTCATCGTCTGAAGAGTGTTCAAAGAGAAATATGTATATTGTCTGATGCATTTTGTTGACAAGGAAGGGAGGACGCTTTCTTTCTCACACGAGATGTACGGAAAAATATGACGTTTGTGTAGACTTTGTCACTTTTGCTGGCGTTAAGTCTTCAATTATTGATTATATGACGAAGCCAGGTATAACTGTTAAGAATAGCAAGCGACTAGATCCACCTCTCTCCTTTAAGAAACTGTCCATTCAAACAGGTTCGAAACTGTTTTATGATATACTGATTGAAAATAATGTTAAAGAAAAATGCTGTGACACATGGGATCGAAAGCTATCAGAACCTGATGATTGGAAATCATGTTTTCTGTATGCCCATAAAATAAAGATGTAAAGTTAAAATGGTTTCAGTAGAAATTATTACATTGAAGTCTTGGCACAATGTTATCACAACCCTTTCAAATTTTTGCAATGGCCGCAGGAATGTGAAAAACAACACTGATCATTTTTGTCAAAAAAAATAATAATAAGAGGGAAATTTCGGTTTGTTTTGTTAAGATATGTAGCAATCGGATAAAACAACAATGATCATCTGATAAAAATAATACTGATTATTCTGTTAAGAGATATCGAAAGAGATTAAACGATACTGGTCACTTTGTAACAAGATCTATAAATTTGCAGAAAATAAACTGGACTGGTCGTGGTGCTGGACGATATAATCTGATAAAACGATACAGGTCATTTTCTCTTGTCAGGAGATATAGGAACCTGACAGACAATGTAGGTCTTTTTTTTTTAATTAAAAGATGAACAAATCTCATGTAACTGTGCAATAATTTTGTTAGATATGTAACAATCTGATATAACAATGGTAGTCATTTTGTTTACAGACATCATAACCTGATATAACAATACATGTAATCTTATAAGGAGATTCGATACTTTGAGGAAATAATACCGGTCATTTGTTCAGACGTATTGGAATCCTATAACACAATGCTGGCCACTATAACAAGAGATGCATGAATCTGATTACAACACTGGTCATTTCTCTCTCTCTCTCTCTCTCTCTCTCTCTCTCTCTCTCTCTCTTAAGTGGCAATAAACAGCATCTCTCTCCCTCCCCCCCCCCCCTCTCTCTCTCTCTTCTCCCCAACATAATCAGAATACATACCCTCAGGTGGTTGACAATCTTTCTGTCCACATCCACACTGACTTTTTTGTAGCGTCTGCCTCCATCCCTCTGTCACACAGATAAAATGACGTGTGAATGTCAGTCAGTTTGTTCCACCCCTCCCTCCTTCCCTCCGCCTATCCCTCTCTATTTCATGTTCCAAGCTCGCCTATTTACCATATGCCTGACATATACCTGATCTAAGTACACGGCAACAACAACTAGAGAAAAGAACACAATCAAAATTTATAGTAAAGACTGGATAGCATTTCTGATCTCGTACAGAATCGTGCAGGACACACAAACAAACAGAATACAGGCAACCTCGCTTTGATTGATACGGAAAGAATTCTGAAATGAGACAAGGAACAGTAAATAGTAAATAGCAAACAAGTAGGATAACTCTTACTCCCATAATGAGATTATCACATGCACTTAACTCTAAATAATTTCTGCATACAACTCCAAATGAATGGTGTTTACGACACCGATTCTCGTCTGCTGCGGCTTCCCACCGCTCGCTGAAAACTTCAGGCCAACGACCTTTCTCTTACCTGGCACCTGCTCTGTGGAATGGTCTCCCTTCTTCTCTGCGTAACACGGACTCTTCAGAGACTTTTAAAACCTCCCTAAAGACACATCTTTCCCTCGGACTGATTAACGATATCCACTTACCACTGTGCGCATGTTGCTGGTGTTGACTCGCTCGTGTATCTGTCTGCGTGTGTGCGTTTTTCGTGTGTGTGTGTGTGTGTGTGTGTGTGTGTGTGTGTGTGTGTGTGTGTGTGTGTGTGTGTGTGTGTGCGCGCGCGCGCCCATGCGCGCATGTGTGTGTGTGTGTGTGTGTGTGTGTGTGTGTGTGCGCGCGCACGCGTGCGCGCGCGCGTGTGTGTATTTTGAATATGAATTAGTATTTTATCATGTTTTTTTTTTTTGTAATATGCGCTCTGGGCTCTTGCAAGGTAAAACGCTCTATAAATATACTTTTACATTACATTACATTACATTACATGATCGCCTACGAAAATTGCCAATACGGAAGAAACGAAACAACAAACAAGGAGTTATCTTTTAATAAGTGTGCCAAGTGTCAAGTATGCCTATATAGAATGTGTATTTGGCCTATGTACACAGCAACAATAACTTAAGAATGAGCAAATATAAATCAACATTTATTCAAGACTGGCACAGCCTTTTTCATTGTGAATATAGTCAAGAGAGGACACACAAATGAATGAAAACGAATATAGGTAACCTCCAGTTCATAGCTATGAAAGGAAATATGAAATGCGGTAGACGACGATAAATAGTAAACAACGAACAAGCAGAGTAACCTTGCTCCCATAATGAAAGAATTACACGCCCGTAACCTCCAAACGAATGCTGTTTCTGACAGCACATAGCCTAGCAGACAACAAACGACAGCGAGCAAATAATGAGACATTCCTCAAAAAAGGATGATCCAAAGTTGCCCAAATAGCCTACGCTACGCCTGCAAAATAGCAACAAGAACTAGAGAAATGAACGAACATAATAAATTCACATTTATTCAAGACTAGCACAGCCTTTTTGGTCTTGAAAAAAGTGAGCATAAACTGACAAACGGGAAAAAAATACAGGTAACCTTGGTTTGATTAATACGAAAGGAAATATTCAATGCGGCAGGATTCAGTAAAGAGTATGTAACGAACAAATAGTGTAACTTCTTTCCCTAATGAAATAAAAACGTCCATAACTTTAAACTACTGCTGTTTATAACACCAGATCGCCTGGAAGAAATGCCCATCGGACAGCACCTAGAATAAACGAGGAGACATCCTTGGAAAAGAATGTTTCAGTCTCGCCTGTATACCCTGTACCTGACATATGCGTACAGCAACAACATAGCTGGAGAAATGTACAAACACAAAATAACATTTATTCAGATTGGCACAGCTTTCAGACCTTGAATATAGTCAAACAGGGCACACAGACAAAAAAAGGTAATCCCGCTTTGACTCGTATGAAAAGGTATCTTGCATCAGCAGGGTACAGTAGACCATGAATAACGAATAAGAACGGTAAGTCATGCTCCCATAATGATGTCACGAATACTACTTACGGCACCATAGCGCCTAGAAGAAGTGCCAGCACAGAGCACATGGAACAAACAAGGAATATCCCCTCAAAAGGATGTTCCAAGCTCGCCTAAATACCCTATGCCCGACATAAGTACATGCAACAACAACTAGAAAAATGAACGAACAATCAACATGTGTTAAAGAATGTTATAGCTTTTTGATTTTGAATGTAGTGAAACCGGACACAAAGACGAACTTAACAAGTACAGGCTATCTCCGTTTCATTAGAATGAAAGGAATTTTAAATGAGGTAGCGAAAAGTAGCGAAAAGTAAAAAGAGTAAATAATATTCGAGTAAGGTAGCTCTCTCTCTCTCTCTCTCTCTCTCTCTCTCTCTCTCTCTCTCTCTCTCTCTCTGTCTCTGTGTGTGTGTGTGTGTGTGTGTGTGTGTGTGTGTGTGTGTGTCTCCTTGTTTCTCCTGTGTGTTGGCATTTCTGCTAAGCGACTTGGTGTCGTAAATACCATTCGTTCGAAGTGATGGGCTTTACAGATAATTATAAAGCCCATCACTTCGAACGAATGGTATTTACGACACCAAGTCACATAGCAGAAATGCCAACACAAGCGACTTGGTGTCGTAAATACCATTCGTTCGAAGTGATGAGCTTTTAATTATCTGTTAACAAATAATTAAAAACCCATCACTTCGAACGAATGGTATTTACGACACCAAGCCGCTTAGCAGAAATGCCAACACACAGAAGAAACACACACACACACACACACACACACACACACACACACACACACACACACACACACACACACAGTTCAAAGGTCGTCCACATACCCTATGTACCCACAAAAACAATTGAAGAACTGAACGAACATATCCTAACATGTATTTCAGACTGGTACAGCCTCTTGACCTTGAATACAGAACAAACAGACGAACATAAACAAAGTTAGGAAATCAGACACGAAACAATAAAAAAGTAACTAGTGACCTGGTACGGTAACGTTTCCTCTTACCATGAGATGATTACATGCCCATAAATCCAGACGAATATTGTGGAAGACACCACATCGCCTAGCAGAAATGCCAACACAGAGCACACAGAAGAACGAACAAGGAGGCATCCCCAGAAGAGGGTGTTCCCAGCGCGCCTGTTTACCATGCACCTGATACATGTTTATAGCAACAACACATGGAGAAGTGAAAACACACGCGCACGCACACAAGCACCCACATCCACCCACCAACCCGTCCACACACACACACACGCCTTAACATTTATTCAAGACTGGCCCAGCCAAAGATATTGAATATTGTCAAACAGGAACAGAAACAAACACCGGATAACCTTTGTTTGATTGCTCCGACAGGAAGAGTTGACTTAGGTAGGGACCAGTAAAATAGTAAATAACGAACAAGAAGGGGAACTCTTGCTCCCACATTTAGATAATTACACGCCCATTACTCCAAACGAATGCTGCTTACGACACCAAATCGCAAAGCAGAGATGCCAACACAGAGCACACTGGAGAAACAAAGAGACCTGCTGCTTACGACACCAAATCGCCAAGCAGAGATGCCAACACAGAGCACACTGGATAAACAAAAGAGACCTGCTGCTTACGACACCGAATCGCCAAGCACAGATGCCAACACAGAGCACACTGGATAAACAAAGAGACCTGCTGTTTACGACACCAAATCGCCGGCATGCACACTGGATAAACAAAGAGACCTGCTGTTTTCGGCACTAAATCGCCAAGAAGAGATGCCAACACAGAGCACACTGGATAAACAAAGAGACCTGCTGTTTACGGCACCAAATCGCCAAGCAGAGATTGCCAACACCGAGCACACTGGATAAACAAAGAGACCTGCTGCTTACGACACCAAATCGCCAAGCAGAGATGCCAACACAAGGCACACTGGATAAACAAAGAGACCTGCTGCTGCTTGCGGCAACAAATCGCCAAGCAGAGATGCCAACACAGAACTCACTGAGAAAAACAAAGAGACCTGCTGCTTACGGCACCAAATCGCCAAGTAGAGATGCCAACACCGAGCACACTGGATAAACAAAGAGACCTGCTGCTTACGGCACCAAATAGCCAAGCAGAGATGCCAACACAGAGCACACTGGATAAACAAAGAGACCTGTTGCTTACGACACCAAATCGCCAAGCAGAGATGCCAAGACCGAGCCCACTGGGTAAACAAAGAGACCTGCCGCTTACGGCACCAAATCGCCAAGCAGAGATGCCAACACCGAGCGAACTGGATCAACAAAGAGACCTGCTGTTCACGACACCAAATCGCTAGGCAGAGATGCCAACACCGAGCGCATTGGATAACAAAGAGACCTGCTGCTTACGACACCAAATCGCCAAGCAGAGATGCCAACACCGAGCGCATTGGATAAACAAAGAGACCTGCTGCTTACGACACCAAATCGCCAAGCAGAGATGCCAACACAGAGCGCACAAAGCACACTGGAGAAACAGAGACCTGCTACTTACGACACCAAATCGCCAAGCAGAGATGCCAACACACAGCACACTGGAGAAACAAAGAGACCTGCTGCTTACGACACCAAATCGCCAAGCAGAGATGCCAACACCGAGCGCACTGGATAATAATAATAATGATAATAATAATAATGAATACTTATATAGCGCTTATTCTTGGCTAGAGACCAAGCTCTAAGCGCTTTACAATCAACACTCGTTTACACAACGGGCTGCCTACCTGGGTAGTGTCGACTGAAGAGCTGCCAGCTGGCGCTTCATTCAGTCGTTTCCCGTGTCATCCAGTCAGTATCGTTCAATATCGATCACTCATTTTCCTTTCCTTACTTCCTTCATTCTTTCCATTTCTCACGCAGGGTGCATGCTATGTGTAACGTGTGTCATCCATACCAACGGCCAAACTGGCCTACTCTTCCGAATGTTGGTGATGGGATTTTACGTGTGTGCAAGATGTTATGCGTGCGTTCACACACGGATCCTCGGTTTATAGTCTCATTCGAAGGACTGTATGGGAAAAGGAGTCAGAACCAATGTTAACTCCAAGGGAAAAATCCCCTGTACCGAAACGCCCGGCGGAAGTTCGAACCCATAACCCCAGGTCGCCAAATCGCCAACCAGATGCCAACAAAGAGCACACTGGAGAAACAAAGAGACCTGCTGCTTACGGCACCAAATCGCAAAACAGAGATGCTAACACACAGCACACTGGATATACAAGGAGACATGCTGTTTACGACACCGAATCGCCAAGCAGAGATGCGAACACAAGACACACTGGATAAACAAAGAGACCTGCCTGCTGCTTACGACTCCGAATCGCCAAGCAGAGATGCCAACACAGAGCACACTGGATAAAAAAGAGACCTGCTGCTTACGACACCGAATCGCCAAGCGGAGATGCCAACACCGAGCACACTGGATAAACAAAGAGACCTGCTGCTTACGGCATCAAATCGCCAAGCAGAGATGCCAACACCGAGCACACTGGATAAGCAAAGAGGCCTGCTGCTTACGACACCAAATCGCTAAGCAGAGACGCCAACACAGAGCACACTGGATAAGCAAAGAGACCTGCTGCGTACGACACCAAATCGCCAAGCAGAGATGCCAACACAGAGCACACTGGATAAACAAAGAGACCTGCTGCTTACGACACGAAATAGCCAAGCAGAGATGCGAACACAAGGTACACTGGATAAACAAAGAGACCTGCTGGTTACGGCACCAAATCGTGAAGCAGAGATGCCAACACAGAGCACACTGGATAAACAAAGAGACCTGCTGCTTACGGCACCAAATCGCCAAGCAGAGATGCCAACACAGAGCACACTGGATAAACAAAGAGACCTGCTGCTTACGGCACCAAATCGCCAAGCAGAGATGCCAACACTGAGCACACTGGATAAACAAAGAGACCTGCTGCCTACGACACCGAATCGCCAAGCAGAGATGCCAACACAGCGCAAGTGGAGCATATAATGAGATACCCCCCCCCCCTTCCAATCCCCTCCGAAAACAAAAGGATTTTCCAAGCCCGCCCATACACCATGCACCTGTCACATGAAAACAGCAACAAGAACTGGAGGTGTAAATAAAATTACCCAACATTCATTCAAGACCATCACAGCTTAAAAAAAAACACCAAAAAAACAAACAAACAAACAAAAACTTTAATATATTCAAACAGGATACATAGACGGAATAGAAACAAATACAAGCGTGTGAATGGTAAATCCTGTATAATGCTTGGAACAGTAGACCATAGGTAACGATCAAGTACGGTAACTCTTGTTCCCGTTGTAAGAAAATGCAAGGTAATTATTCCAAACAAATGTTGCTTATAACAACATATCAACTACCAAAAATTAACAACACAGCACACACACACAAAGGTCACGTCTCCAAAAAAGAATGTTCAAAGCTCGCTTGACATATGTACACAGTAACAACTTTTTTTCTATTTTGAATACGGTCACACGGGACACACAGACGAACAGATTGATTTGAAAGAAATTTGAATGAGGCAGCGAACAGAAAGCAGTAAATAACGAACAAGTACAGTAAACCCTGCTCCCATGATGACCTGTCCATAACTCTGAACAAATGTTGTCTACTACACTTGGTCGCGCCAAGCAGAAATGCCAATACTAAGCACACGGAACGAACAAGGAGACATCCCAAAGGATGTTTTAAGCTCGCCCATATACCATGCGCATGACATAAAAATACTTGGAGAAAGGAAGAAATAAACGTTATCATTTATTCAAGATTCTCACAGGCCTTTTTCATCTTAAATATGGTCAGACAGAACACACAAACAAAAACAATTACAGGGAACCTCCCGTGTAATTGATTTGACAGGAAATTTTAAATGTAGCAGGGAACATTAAACAGTAAGTAATGAGCAAATAGCAGAAGACTTTCTCCCATGATGAGACATTTACACACCCATTAGCTCTAGAAAAATGCTGTCCCTAGCAGAAATGACATCACATAGCACTCAGAACAAAATAGATGACATCCCTTAGAAAGGATGCTTCAAGGACGCCCTGTAAGTGGGTATAGCAACTTTAAGTGAAGTACTGAAGAAATACAAATTAACATTTATTCAAGAGTGATGCAGCCTTTTGATTTTGAGTACAGTCAAACAGGACACACAGACGAATAGAAACAAATACGGGTAATCTCCGTTTCAGTGGTATGAAAAAAAAATCTTGAATGAAGCATGAAATAGTCAACAGTAAATAATGAACAAGTAGGACACATCCTGCTCCCAAGATGCGATAATTACGGACGCACATGAGTTCAAATAAATATAGTTTACGACATCAAGTCGCCTAGCAGAAATGCCAACACAGAACGGACAGAACGAACAAGGAAACATCCCAAAAAGACAATTTTCCAACTTCGCCCACACAGGAAGAATAACTGGAGTAATGTACGAACATAAATTAATATCAATCAGAGAAGGGTACAGCTATTTTGCTCTTGAATGAAGTCTAGCCGCATACACAGACAGACACAACTACTGGTAACCACAGTTTGACTGGTATGAAAGGAAATGTTGAATGAGACAGCGAACAATAAACAGTGTATAACGAACAAGTGTAGCTCTTCTTCCATGATGAGATAACTACACACCCATAATTTCAAATGAATGTGGTTTACGACATCAAATCGCGCGCAAATGTGTGCGTGCGGGTGCATGCTAATTAAACTATCTTGTTCAAGTTGAAAAATCTAACACATTTTTTGCGAAATGTTATTACTTTGACAGACAAGAATTTGTAGTCTAGCCTTGGTTTCTTGCACTATCATAGGAGATGCCACTGGAACCCGTGGTTCAGACAAGTTAGACACTAGGTGTTAGTGGATGAATTTCTGAGAGTACAGGACAAACGAATTTGGGTATCATCTACAAATAGGTGGAAGTTGTTGTCTCGTTCGTCATTTCTTCAGATGGATTCCCCCATCTCCTCGACAAAGGTGGGAGTACGTCGCAGGTCCTCCAGTCCTCCGTAGAGCTTCCGGGCCACTGGTATTGGATCGGGCCAGGTTTTCTCCAGAAGCACTTGGTTGAGCAGGCAGGATTGCAGCAGATGTTCTGTTGTCTGGCTGCATGTTCTGCAGAGGCACTGCTCTGTGTTGCCGATGCGGAGTTTAGAGAATAGGTGGTATTTTAGGCGGTTGTGGCCTGTCCTGAGCCTGAAGATGACTACCTGCTCTCGTCGAGTCAGCAGGTAGTACGGGTCTGCTCTGTTGTGGCGTGGATGCTGCTGCTTCCACTTGTTCTGCAGCTTGGCCTTCATGATGGTCCTTGATTCGGGGTAGCTGGTAGATCTGTCCATGCTCTTCGTCGTAGTGCCATCCTTTGCCAGGGAGTCAGCAGTCTCATTGCCGAGCACGTTGCAGTGGGAGGGAATCCACTGCAGGGTGATTGTGTGACTTGTGCAGCAGAGGGAGGCGAGAGATGAGGACAGAGCTCTGGATCTCCGTTGGACTGAAGGGCAGGCAAGTGTACAGGGCGTCGGTCAGGAAGACAACGTTGTGGCTGGCGTAGGGGCTGACTCGATGTGGGCTGCTGCTGTTTTCAGGGCTTCTGCTTCAGCTCTGTAATTTGTGGAGTACAGGCCGGTAGCGAGGCAGATCTTTCTTCTCTGCCTCCTGGATATTGGACATAGACTCTTGCCCCTCCAATTCGAATGGCATCTGCTGCAGAGCCGTCGGTGTAGACATGAGTCCAGGACTCTCTTCGGGGAACCGAGTATGCAGGTGTTCAAGGAGGAGGGACTTTCTTTCAGGGCCGCTTTGGGAATCTTTGGGGCTAACAACAGGGACGCTGTACTTAATGAGGGGGAGGGGTTCCTTCGCTCCAGGGAGGGACGGCAAGCCACCGGGGTATCACTTTGGGGTCATGATCAAGGATATCTTGATGCTGCCGTTCTAAGACCCTGCTCTGGTGTACGAAGCTCCCTCTCTTCAGCCGTCCTTTCGCTGGCTGGTCTTTCATGGGGTGGCCTTGCAGCCTCTTGAACTTGACAGCCTGGGTCATGATGGACATAGGTGGAAGTCAACCGCGCTGCTTGACGGCTGAAGAGAGTTGCACAGTTCTCAATACGATAAAATAGGGCCCAAACCCGAACATTGTGGAACCTCTCTTACATCCCTTTGTTTGATTTTCAGAATACCAAGGGAAAATCACACAGCTATGATGACCTGATTTTTTTCATTTCGTGCTGTGAACAGCATTCCTTGTGCGTGTAGTTAATTTTGTCATGGGAGAAAGTGCTATCTTACTTTCGTTATGTACTGTTGACCATTGCCTGCCTCATTTCAGATTCATTTTCATACCAATCAAACCGATGTTAGCTGTATTTGTTACTATTCGCCCTCCTCTCCTTTTCTGACTATATTCAAGATCAAAAAGACCATGTAAGTCTTAAATAGATATTAATTATTACGTTTGTTCTTTTCTAAGTTGTTGTTCTGTGTATATGTCAGGTACAGGTTATGTGGACAAGCTTGGGACATCCTTTTTTTGTGAATGTCTTTATGATTTTCAGTTCTCAGATTTGGCGTTTCTACCAGGCGATCTGGTGTCTTAAGCGGCATTCGTTTAGAGATATGAGTGTGTAATTCATTTCATTACGGAGAAAGAGTTACCCTACTGGTTCGTTACATACTATTTACAATTCCCTGCTTTATTTAAGGTTTTCTTTCATAACAAATTTCAAATGTAATTTATAGCGAACCGCCAAGAAAACGTAGACAAACGAATCACAAGATAAAACGCGACGCGCGAATTGACCTCTTAGGTCTTCTTCAGCAAGAAACAAAACACCCAGGACAACGAAAACGAACGAGCAATCACTTATCTTCATCACTTCAGCGCAAGATGGGCGTTGAATCTTCATACCATGAAACCGATGTTATCTGTGTTTGCTATTGTTCACCCTGTGTTTGACTATACTCAAGATAAAAAAGGCTGTGTCAGTCTTGAATAAATGTTATCATTTTTGTTCTTCATTTCTCCAGTTGTTGCTGTGTATATGTGTCAGGAACAGGGTATATGTGCAAGCGCGGAGCATCCGTGTTTGGGGATGTCTTCTTGTTCATTCTGTGTGCTCTGTGTTGTCACTTCTGCACGGCGATTTGGTGGTGTAAGTAGAGTTCGCTTGCAGTTATGGGCATGTACTTAATTTCATTATGAGAGAAAGAGTTACCCAACTTGTTGGTTATTTACTTTTTATTGTTCCCTGCCTCATTTACGTTTTCCTTTTATACCAATCAAACTGAGGTTACCTGTGTTAGTCAATGTTCATCCCTGAGTTTTGTTTGACTATATGCAATATAAAGAAACCGTACCAGTCTTGAATAAATGTTCATTTGTTTTTCATTTCTCCAGTTGTTGTTCCCATGCGTATTTGTCAAGTAGAAAATGTATGGGTAACCTTCGTACATCCTCTTTTTGGGGGAATGACTCCTCGTTTGTCCTCTGTGTTCGCATTTTTGCTATGCCATTTGATGGCGTGTAATTAATCAAACTGAGGCTGCCTGTATTTGTTACTGTTCCTCCTGTGTTTCCTTGGCTATATTCAAGATAACAAAGGCTGAACCAGCCCTAAATCAATGTTAATTTGTATTTCTTTGTTTTTTTTTTTCACTTCTTGCTTGTGTATTTGTCAGGTGCAGGGTCTTTGGGTGAACGTGGAACATCTTTTTTGGAATGTCTTCTTTCTTCTGTGTGCTTTGTGTTGCCATTTCTGCTAGGCGATTTGGTGCCGTAAGCAGCATTCCTTTGGAATTATGGTCGTGTCAATAATTTCATCATGGAAGAAAGAGTTACCCTGTTTGTTCGTCGTTTACCGTTTACTGTACCCTGCCTCATTTGAGATTAATTTTCATACCATGGCCACCGAGCTTACCAGTATTTATCACTGTTTGTCCTGCGTTTGAATTTTTTTTCGGGATCAAGAAGGCTGTGCCAGTCCTGGATAAATGTTAATCCGCGTTCGTTCATTTCTTAAGTTGCTGTTCATGTGTCACGTTGAGGACGTATGGAAAGCTTGGAACATCCTCTTTTGGGAATGTTTCCTTGTTTGTTCTCTGTGTCCTCTGTGATGGCACTTCTATACAGCGATTTGGTATTGTCAGTAGCACTCCTCTGGAGTTACGGGCGTTACTTTAATCATGGTAGACGACTTACCGTACTTGTTCGTTTTTTTAAATATTTGCTATTCCCTGCCTGATTCATTTCATACCAATCAAACCAAGGTACCTGTTTCAGTTACGTTTTGGCCTTGTGCTTGTTGGACTAAATAGAAGATAAAAAGGCGGTGTCAGTCTTGAATAAATGATAATTTGTGTTTGTTTCATTTCTTCAGTTGCTGTTGCTGTGTGAGTAGTGAAGAGTATATTCAGATGAGTTTTACATATCATTTTATTTTTGGATTGTCTCCTTATTTGTTCTGTGCGCTCTGTGTTGTTATTTCTGCAGGGTGATTTGGTGTCGGAAATAGTATTCTTTTGGAGTTATGGGCGTGTAAATAATTTCAAAATGGGAGAAAGAGTCATCCTACTTGATGGTTATTTACTGTTTAATATTCCCTGCCTCGTTTAGGATTTACCTGTATACCAGTGAAACCGAAGCTACCTGTATTTGTTACTGTTCGCCCTGTGTTTGTTTTCACTACATTGAAGATCAAAAAGGCTGTACAAGTTATCTCTGTGTTTGTTCATTTTTCAGGTTCGTGTTCTTGTGAGTACGTGTCACGTACACGGTATTTGGGCAAGCTTTGAACATCCTTTGGGGTAGGAGATGTTTACTTGTTTGTTCTGTGGCATTTCTGAAAGGCGATTTGCTTCCAGTTATGGACGTGTAAAACATTTCATTATGGGAGAAAAAGTTACCCTACTTATATTTTATTTAATATTTACTTTTCCATAGCTCATTTGAGATTTTTCTTTTGTATTGATTTGGGGTCACCTGCAATTATGACTGTCCATGCCTGTGTTTTTGACTATATTCAAGATTTTAAAAAAAGATGTGCAAGTCTTAGATAAATGTTAGTTTGTGTTTGTTAATTTCTCCAGTTGTTGCTGTATGTATCTGTCAGGTACAGGGTATCTAGGTAAACTTTGAACATCCCCTTTTGGGAATGTCTCGTTCTTTCATCTGCATGGTCCGCGTTGGCATTTCTGCTAGGCGATTTTGTATCGTAAGCAGCAATTGTTTGAAGTTTAGGGCATGTAATGAATTTCATCATGGAGAAAGAGTAGTCCTACTTCTTTGTTATTTATATTTAATTGTTCTTCGCCTTATCTTAGATTTCCTTTAATACCAGTGAAGCCGTGGTGACCTGTGTTTGGTTTTGTTCGTCCCTGTGTTTGACTGTATTCAAGAACAAAAATGCTGTGCAAGTGTTGGATAAATGTTAATTTTCAATTATCCATTTCTCCGGTTCTTGTTGCTGTGTATATTTGTCAGGTACAAAGAATTAGGGCAGGCTTGGAACATCCTTTTATTTTGTTGTTTCCTTATTTATTCTGTATGCTCCGTGTTCGTACTTCTGCATGGCGAGTTGGTATCGTAAACAGCTTTCATTAGGAATTATGGGCATGTAATTAATTTCATCACTCCGCCAGGAGACCATTTTGGGGAATCCTGCCGGTCCCAAGCCCGGATAAAGGAAGAGGGTTGGGCGTGGGGCCAGCTATTCCACCCCGTAAAACAAAACACAGCTACAGAAATGCCAACCAAGAGATCAAATCGACACCTCAGCTCAAGGGATGGATGGGACAAGAAGATATATGACGCCATGTGGTGAAAGCCTGAAGGCCACCCGCCTTTCTTTCAACCAGGGCAGCCAACATCGGAACACAGAACGTCAGAACGATCCATGAGACACGAAAGACATTTCTAAGTAGCGGCAGAATTGAACCACAACCTAACCCTGCTTGGAGTCAGTCAGACCCGCTGGACACAGTCCGGACAGAAACGATTGACCTCGGGAGAGATGCTGCTGTACTCAGGACATGAAGAGGACAATGCCCCAAATACTCAACTGATGTTGTCTAAAACAGCTCAGACAGCGCTTAATGGGTGGGAAGCCATGCCCCAAGAATCATTACGGCATCCTTCAGAACCAAGAAGAAGATCTACATGAACGTGGTACAGCGCTATGCTCCTACAAATGAAAGTGAGGAAACTGACAAGGAGCAGTTCTATATATAAAGGACCAGTTCTATGACAGACTGCAGTCCGTCATTGAAAAATACCCACAGAGAGATATCATCACCATTCTAATTGCGGACTCTAACGCCAAGATCGGAAAGGACAACACTGGATACGAAACCGTCATGGGAAGCCATGGATTTGGGGACATGAACGAGAACGGTGAACGACTGGCAGGCCTGTGTGCACTCAACAACTTTGTCATCGGTGGCAGCGTTTTCCCCCACAAGAACATCAACAAGGCCACCTGGGTTTCACTAGATCACATAACGGAAAATCAGATTGACCAAATCTGCATCAGCAAGAAATTCAGAAGATCCATGCAGGATGTGAGGGCAAAGAGAGGAGCAGACGTGGCTTCAGACAACCACCTCATTGTGACCAGGCTTAAGTTGAAGAAGAACTGGATGGGGCACGTACAGTACGACACAAGTACAATGCAACTCTCCTGAGAGATTCTAACAAGATCCAGAATATAGAACGACTCTTGGCAACAAGGTTCAAGTACTGCAAGTACTGCTGGAAGAGGAAGACGGTACACTAGAGGACAAGTGGAAGGAGATCAAGGAGGCAGTAACATCAACATGCCAGGAACTGCTTGGCCAAAATAAGCACCAACACAAGGAATGGATCTCGGCAGACAGCCTCTTCAAGATCCAACAGAGGCAAAAGAAGAAGTCGGCAATCAACAACAGCCGAACAAGAGCAGGGAAGGCCAAAGCACAAGCAGAACACACTGAAGCAAACAAGCAAGCAAAGAAGAGCATCGGGACAGACAAGAGGAAGTATGGAGATGACTTAGCAACAGAAGTCGAACAAGCAGCAAAACAGGGGAAACATGAAAAGGCTGTATGACACCACTAAGAAGCTGGCAGGAAAATACAGGAAATCAGAACGACCAATAAAAGACAGAGAGGGAAGACAACTCACAGGAGAAGAGCTGCAGAAGAACAGATGGGGAGCTTTTGAACAGGCCATCGCCAGAGAACCCTCCAGACATCGAAGAGCTTACTCAGACCTGCCCATAGACTGTGATGAACCAAAGAAATTGGAAAGGCTATCAAACAGTTGAAGAACGGAAGGTGGCAGGACCTGACAACATCCCCGCAGAGGCGCTGAAGACAGACATAGAGACCACAGTAGAGACGCTTTGTCGTCTCTTCAAGAAGATCTAGGAAGAGGAGCAAGTGCCAGCAGACTGGAAGGAGGGATACCTTATCAAGATTCCGAGGAAAAGCGACCTTAGCAACTGCTCAAACTACAGAGGAATCACACTGTTGTCTGTGCCAGGAAAGGTTTTCAACAGAGTTCTTTTGAACAGGTTTAAGGATCCTGTTGATGCGCAACTTCGCGACCAGAAGGCTGGCTTTCGCAAGGATCGATCCTGCACAGACTAGATATCAACGCTTCGCATCATTGTTGAGAAATCCAATGAGTGGAACTCGTCCCTGTATGTCAACTTTATCGACTACGAAAAAGCCTTTGACAGCGTAGACCGAGACACCCTGTGTGGAAGCTTCTCCGACATTACGGTGTGCCGGCCAAGATCATCACCGTCATCAGAAACTCGTACGAGGATCTGACCTGCAGAATCATGCATGGTGGGCAGCTTACGAAGGCATTCAAAGTAAGGACAGGGCGTCAGACAAGGCTGCCTGCTTTTCACACGTTTCTATTTCTACTGGCAACTGCCTGGATCATGAAGACCTCAACAGATCAGAGAAGATCATGCTGGACAGTGAGATGCTAGAAGAGGCAGAAGCCTTTACCTGCCTGGGCAGTGTCATCGACAAGCAGGGCGGGGGGGGGGGGGGGGGGTGGGGGGGGGGGGGGGGGGGGGGAGGTGACACAGACGCCGAGGTCAGAGCAAGGATCGGAAAGGCCTGGGCAGCATTCGTACAGTTACGGAACGTTTGGAGCGCCAAGGTGCTGTCAATCAACACCAAAATCAGGCTTTTCAACATCAACGTCAAAGAAGTTCTATTGCACGGAGCAGAGACCTGGAGAACTACAGCTGCCACCACCACCAGAAAGTGCAGGTGTTCATCAACAACTGCCTGCGAAAGATTCTCCGCATCCGATGGCCAGACACCATCAACAACAATGATCTCTGGGAGAGAACAAACAGCTGCCCACAGAACAGGAAATCAAGAAACGACGTTGGGGCTGGATTGGACATACGCTGCGAAAGACTGCAAGCAACATCACCAGATAAACCCAAACATGGAACCCCCAAGGAAAACGAAAAAGAGGTCAACCAAGGAACACCTGGCGTAGGGACCTGGAAGCAGACATCAGGAACATGGGGATGACATGGAACCAGATGGAAAAAGAGCCCAGGACAGAGATGTCTATGGTTGGCGGCCTGTACCCCGGGAGGGGTAATATGCGATGAATGAATGAATGAATTAATTTCATCATGGGAGAAAGTATTACCCCACTTGTTCGTTATTTACTGTTTACTATTCCCTGCCTCATTTAAGATTTCTTTCATACCAGTGAAACCAAGGTAACCTGTATTTATGACTGTTTATTCCTGTGTTTGTTTGACTATTCAAGATCAGAAAGGCGGTGCCAAACTTTCAATAAGTGTTAACTCATATCTGTTCATTTCTCCAGTTGTTGCTGTGTGTATCTGTGAGACAGGTACAGGGTATTTGGGCGAACCTGAAAACCCTTTTTTTTATGTCTCTTTACCTGTTCTGTGTGCTCTCTTGGCGATTCTGACAGGCAATTTGGTCTTGTAACCAGCATTCGTTTGGAGTTATGGGCGTGTAATTAATTTCATCAGAGCAGAACAAGTTATCCTGCTTCTTCCTTATCTAATATATATGCTATTCGCGCCTTACTCAAGATTTCCTTCACACCAATCAAACCGAGGTTACATGTATTTATTTTTATTTGGCCCTGTCTTCGCTGGAGTATACTAAAGGTCAAAACGACTATGTCAGTCTTGAATAAATGATAATATGTATTTGTTCATTTTTTGCAGTGGTTATTGCTGTGTCAGTTACAGGGACGGGCTTGGAAAATCCTTTTTGCGTGTCCTTGTTTGTTCTGTGTGCTCAGTGTTGCCATTTCTGCAGGGTGATTTGGTGTCATAAGTCGCATTCGTTTGGAATTATGGGCGTGCAATCATTTCCTAACAGGAGAAAGAGTTACCCTACTTCTTGATTATTTACTGTTTACTATTCCCTGCATCGTTTAAGTTGTTCTTTCATACTAATGAAATCGACGTTACCTGTGTTTGTTACTGTTCGGCTCTATGTTCGATTCACTGAATTCAAGATTTATAAAAAGGCTGTGCCAGTCTTGAATAAATCTTAATTGGTTTTGTTCATTCTTCCAGTTCTGTGTGTACGTGTCACGAACACAGTATTTAGGGAAACTTGGAACATTGGGATGTCTACTTTTTCTTGTTCTGTGTGCCCTCTGCGGGCATTTCTGTCAGGCGATTCGTTTTGAAATATGGGCGTGAAATTAACTTCATCATGAGAGGAAAGAGTAGCCTCTTGTTCTTCGTTTCCTATTTGCTCTTCCTATGCTCATCTAAGATTTTCTTTCACACTAATAAAACAGGGGTCACCTGTATTTGATACTGTTCGTTCTGTGTTTGTTTTTGACTATATTCAAAATTTAAAAGGCTATGCCAGTCCTGAATACATGTCAAACTACGTTTGTTTCTTTCCCCAGTTGTTGTTGTGTGTATGCGTGAGGCACAGGATTTTTGGGCGAACTTGGAACATCTTTTTTTAATTTGAGATGTGTGTTGTTCGTTCTGTGTGCTCTGCTTAGTATTTCTGCTAGGCGATTTTGTGATGCAAGCAGCATTCGCTTGGAGACATCATGGGAGAAAGAGTTACCCTACTTGTTCGTTTATTTACTGTTAACTATTCCCTGCCTTGTGTGAAATTCAATTTTACAGCAAAAACAACAACAACCGAGGTTACCTGTATTTGTTATTGTTGTGTCCCTACGTTTGTTTGACTATACTAAATTTGTTAAACTTGTGTGCTCCATGTTGGCACAATCTTGTAACGTAGGAGGCGTTCGTTTCGAGTTATGGGCGTGTAATGAATTTCATCATGGGAGAAATATTTACCCTACCTTTTCGTCATTTATTGGTGTTTTTCAGTTTATTTACAGAAATACATGTGTGATTCTCCTTGAATTCACACTAACCTACCACCAGTATTATTATTGTCATTATCATCATTTCTATTGTTATTACGAGTACTTATATAGCGCCTTGCTAGAGACCAAGCTCTAAGCGCTTTACCATCCGCATTCTCGGTTACACAACGAGCTGCCCACCTGGGTAGAGCCGACTGAAGAACTGCCTGCTGGCGCTTCATTCAGTCGTTCCCCGCGTCCTTCAGTCGACATCGTTCATCCAATTTAACAATTCTTTCATTCTTTCGATTTTTCATGCAGAGTGCATGCTATGTGTAACGTGTCATCCATACCAACGGCCAATCTGGCCTTCTATGATTGATATTGAATAATTTATTCACGGATAAAAATATCTGATTGGCCTACTATCGCACTAACAGTACATATGTGGTTGACTAGTGTGATCTATTTCATTCATGGGTATTATAACATTTCACACCTCGAAAAAGCAATGACGAGTATAGCCTCTTACATGTATGTCATTCATGAGTAAGAACACATCATTTCACTCCTTGGAACAGCAATGGCGACTACAGCCTCTTACACCTTACCTTGTTGCGGCCGAGATAGGTGATCTTCCCACAAACATTCGTCATAATTTAGCTACCTAAAATCAACAACACGAATGACAAGAACTCACATGTTTCCACTGCATTGCAGAGGCTCTAAGATTTGACAGAATGAAGCAATAAGCATGTTTTCCCCAGGGAGTAGGGGACATCTTAACTCTATATTCCCTGGAATTCATCACCTATAATATAGCTTACTGCACGTAAAAAAAGTACTCTGCTCAACTCTAGATCATCATCAAAGTAACAATCATACGAGCATGCAAATATACCAACTAACAAATCAAAGTGTCTTTACTTACCACGTCAACAAAAGAGCTACTGGCAGCGCCTACTCTGGGGGTTCTCAGAAAACTTGGTTCGGAATCGAGGGGAGGTAATGTACTCCGCTTCCGCCCTTCCTCAGCAAGCTGCAGACATATACCACAAGACCATCATGACTGAATATAGCTTTACCATCATCACCATACCCGAAAATAACGCTCTAACAAGACCAGCATGACTGAACATAGCTTTCCAACCAGACCATCATGACTGAACATAGCTTTCCAACCAGACTCCATGACTGAACATACTAGCTTTCCAACCAGACCACCAATAGCTTTCCAACCAGACCACCATGACTGAACATAGCTTTCCAACCAGATCATCATGACTGAACATAGCTTTCCAACCAGACCACCGATAGCTT
>JADBJO010000042.1:765000-802500 GCA_016801955.1 Conus betulinus | reverse complement strand
ATGGTCGAATAACACCCCACTCCTGATTACTGTTTTCTTTGGTACGTATTTACATGCTCTTCTTTTAGGTAGAATACAAAAGAAATGAAAGAATGAAAGAAGAAATGAACACATAATTAATGAACAAATGAATGAATGCATGAATGAATGAATGAAGGAAGGAAGGACGGAATGAAGGAATAAGTGAATGAATGATTGAATGTATGAGTAAAGGAATGAATAGGTAACGAATGAATAAAGGAATAACACAACAGAGCGTAGACAATGTTGGAAACTTGTCAATGTTTATGATCTGGTCACAAGATCAGAAAAAAAAAATTTACACTTCTAAACAATATCAGCGAAGACTTGTTAACAAATCATGTAGGCCTAAAACATGGTGAGAAAACGAAATTTTTGTTTCTCGTGGTTTTTTAGTCATCGGTACACACCTACCTTTCGGAATCATATTAATGGTGTCAAATTGAGTACTTATCCATAGCTGATGCTAACAACTGAAAAACTAACAGAAATCACACAGCAACACTTCTTAATTAAAACTTTCCTTTTCTCAAACTAGCACAATGATGTCCAGATAAACAATCAGCGTGGGGGTCTCTACTTTTCACGTTGACAACACCACGGGCTTCGCGCCAATACGTTAATACTATCGACGGATTTACCCGTCGAGGTGAACTCGAAAAGCAAACAACATTCTCCAACGCCGCCACGTTGTTTTGGACGGCAAACTTCTCCTCGCCAATGGAGACAGCCAACTCTTAAAGGGCTGTTCCTATGGTTCAAAGATCGGACAGTAACTGCTAACATAACCGTCACACCCTTTCTGAGCTTAGCGAGGAGAGTAGTGAGTAAAACGGATCAGAGTCAAAAATAAAGGGGAAGGGAAAGGCGGAGAGAACAGGGTGGAGTACGATGAATGGGAATTAAGAAGAGTAGGGGGACGAGGACACATACATATAAATGCAGACCTGTACCTTTTTATTGTCAGCCACTGCTGTTTGTAAGGTGAGGAAGAATGAGTGTCAAGGGCTGTTAAACTGAATGGAAACAAAACGTATGCAGGCATACTTGCTACTCACCGACCCTTCCTCCTGAAACCCCCTCGTCTATTGTCCCCTCTTTCCCCCCTCCGTTCACATAGAATTTACAGCAAATATTAGTATACCGTATTGCAGCCAAGGCTTTCCCGCTAAGCACTAACCGTTAGTTTCGGTGTGAAAATACTCAATACAGACCATTATCACATGGGATATCCCGATATAATACACAGTTAGTCGCCACTTTTACTTCATACAATTATCAAAATAAACAACATGTAACTGTTTTTGTTGTGTTTGTTTTTAAACGTGTAGGTACGAAAACGAGTTTCGTTTTAGGAAAAGACAATGTACTAATTACAATATTAGTAACAGTCAATATTAACATGAACACTTAATGCTGATATTAATATACAAATAATATTCTAAAGTGACTTCAATATTTAGACTGACTGTAAACAGGTGTTTTAAGATTTACTGTCTTTAGAAAGGGTAGATGCATTCAGATTTGGCAGGTATATGCTTGCGTGCGCATTTTACTGAGTTTAGTGAGAGAGAGAGTGAGAAAGAAAGAAAGAGAGAGAGAGAGAGAGAGAGAGGGGGGGGTGAGAGGATGTGTGCGCGCACACACACACATGCGTAGGATTGGGGATTTGCGCGCGTGCGCACGTGTGTGCGTGTGTGTGAAGAAAAGAGATATTATCTTGGTTGTTTTTTTATCTATCGCTCCCTTGCATCAATACGGTTTAAAATCATTATATTGTGCAATACATAGACGTAGAGCAGGAGATGATACTCAGTGTTGTGAATGTCAATACTTTAAACGTTGTGGTTGTCTTACAATGTTATAGAAAAATAGTTTCGGGTAAGAGAATCATAAAAGTGGGGAAAACTGGGCAAGGTCTTACTAGCTAGGTTATGAAAACATTTAATTCACTGAAAATAATTACGATAATTACTTGAAAGGAATTTCACTAGTTAATAGAGTTATGTTTGTAGAAAATCATGAAAATACGAACACTTTTCAATAGAACAATACAGAAATCGGTTGAGCACACTTTTACATCACAGTCTGTGATGGCACTGCCGACAAACAGCGGACAAGCATCCATGTTGCATACACAATGTAATGTTATGTACAACTACTTTTAGGAAGGATTCCCCTTTATTTCCCACCCTTTCGTAAGAAACCCATAACTATCTCCATCAATGTTAGGACATAGCAAAGAAGGGTGAAGTGGAAACGTCCAGTAATAAAAAGAATGTGTATGTACAGAGACACGTGAGTATAAATGAAAATAATGATACCTTCAAATTATTGAAGGAACACATCAGCTGGGTTTCACACTTCATTATGTCCAGATTCAAAAGAAGAGAATGGACTACATCAACCAACATGCATTGTATAAGCATGTATAAAAGGATCACATGGAAATCATCACCATCATCATCATCACATAAAACAATTTTCAAAAAACATGGAGAGTGGGTCTCCCAGCAGTGCCTCTACATTCTGAAAGTTTCTCCAATGGTCTAACTCTGTCATTTAATTCTGGGTAGTACATTTCAATCCCAGTCTTTCCTGCACTGTCATCTGTAGACTCTTCATGACATAACTCCCTTTCCACTCTACCATATCACTCCCTTTCCACTCTACCATATCACTTCACTTCCTTTCCACTCTACCATACATATCACTCCCGTTCCACTCTACCATATCACTCCCGTTCCACTCTACCGTATCACTACCTTTCCACTCTACCATATCACTCCCTTTCCACTCTAACGTATCACTCCCTTTCCACTCTACCGTATCACTCCCTTTATCCACTCTACCCTTTATCACTCCCTCGCCATTCTACCATATCACTCCCTTTCCACTCTACCGTATCACTCCCTTTCCACTCTACCGTATCACTCCCTCGCCACTATACCATATCACTCCCTTTCCACTCTACCATATCACTCCCTTTCCACTCTACCATATCACTCTCTTTCCACTCTACCGTATCACTTCCTCGCCACCCTACCATATCGCTCCCTCGCTACTCTACCATACTACTCCCTCGCAACTCTACCATGTAACTCCCTGGCCACCCTACTACATTACTCCCTCCCCACTCTACCATAACACTCCCTTTCCACTCTACCATATCACTCTCTTTCTTCTACTCTACCGTATCACTCCCTCGCCACCCTATCATATCACTCCATCGCTACTCTACCATATTACTCCCTCGCAACTCTACCATATAACTCCCTGGCCACCCTACTATATTACTCCCTCCCCACTCTACCATATCACTCCCTTGCTACTCTACCATGTTACTCTCTCGCCACACTACCAAATTACGCCCTCGCTAGTCTACCATATTACTCTCACGCCAATCTGCCATACTACTCTCTTGCACTCTGCCATATTACTCCCTCGCCACCCTACCATATCACTCCTCGCCACCCTACCATATTACTCCCTCACCACTCTACCATATTACTCCCTCACCACTCTACCATATTATTCCCTCGCCTCTCTACCATATTACTCCCTCGCCACTCTACCATATCACTCCCTCGCCACTCTACCATATCATTCCCTCGCCACTCTACCATATCACTCCCTCGGCCACCCTACCATATCACTCCTCGCCACCCTACCATATCGCTCCCTCGCCACTCTACCATATCACTCCCCTCGCCACTCTACCATATCACTCCCTCGCCACTCTACCATATACTCCTCGCCACTCTACCTCTACCATATAACTCCCTCGCCACCCTACCATATCACTCCCTCGCCCACTCTACCATATCACTCCTCGCCACTCTACCATATTACTCCCTCGCCACGCTACCATATCACTCCGTCGCCACTTTACCATATCACTCCCTCGGCACCCTACCATATCACTCCCTCGCCACGCTACCATATCACTCCCTCGCCACTCTACCATATTACTCCCTCGCCACGCTACCATATCACTCCCTCGCCACTCTACCATATTACTCCCTCGCCACGCTACCATATCACTCCCTCGCCACCCTACCATATCACTCCCTCGCCACTCTACCATATTACTCTCTCGCCACTCTACCACATCACTCCTCGCCACTCTACCACATCACTCCCTCGCCACTCTACGATATTACTCCCTCGCTATTCCATCATCTTACTCCCTCGCCACTCTACTATATTACTCCCTCGCCACTACCAGATCACTCCCTCGCCAATCTACGACATGCTGCTCCCTCGCCACTCTGCCAAATTACTCCCTCGCCACTCTACCACGTTACTCCCTCGCTACTCTACCACATCATTCCCTCGGCATTCCAGCATACACAACCACATCCAGCTATATTCTGCAGTCTACAGCCAGCAATCCATAGGGTCACCCGAGAGGTAAGGAACTGTATTGCTGCTACGCTGGTACTTCTGTGGAGTAATCTTTCAGCCATTCGTTCCAGGACCATGGCATTTGGAAGGTTTATGATTTATTGACAGTTCTCATGGCAGTCTGGACCTCATGAAGTTCGCCTTACACATATAAAATCTTTTTTTGTTTTGTGTTTTTCGTTCTTATAACAATCAGGTTATTCCACCTTCCACATTTACGCACACATACGCTCGCGTTCTAGCACTCGAGATGAGGGAGACTGGGTGAGACAGAGACAGCGGCAGAGACTGTCAGAAGCAGGGATATAGATGCAGGGAAAGCCTGAGGAAGACGAACACTCAGAGAGAGAGAGAGAGAGAGAGAGAGAGAGAGAGAGAGAGAGAGAGAGAGAGAGAGAGAGAGAGAGTCAAAGTAAAAAAAATTTAACTGTCAGGCCTCTGGCCCATAACAATGAGAATGAGCGAGCCAGATACACACTAGATTAATTACAAAATATTAAGACACTGGTTTCTCAAACTCAGCGCCTTATGCACAAACAGAGAAATATTCATAATTACATTTTCATTTTCAATGGCAAGAATCAAAGAAAGTTTGAATAATGACGGGTATCTGCAGTACTTATCAGGTATTAATTCATCCCTCAAATCGCTATATTTCAGGCATATGAAAAGAAAATGAACTTCAGTTTCAAGAGCATTTAAACAAAATGGGCAATTGTTGTTACGGTTGTTTAGAGACGATTTACATTGCAAGTAGCTGTGTTTTAAGGGAGACATACCAAATCGAAATCTTGCAAGACATTTTCGCAAATACACATTTTTAAGCTTAAATAAATATACTTTTAGAGAAAATGTAGAACCAAAGTTGAGTATACATAAAAAAAAATATGGGTCTCCAGTGCAGCATGCCAATCTTGTTTAAATCAGTCAATAAGTCTAAGTTTAAATTCTGATAGAAATAATTTTATGTTTCTCACACACCTTGTGCTTCCCAAACTATTCCATAGCCAAATTCATATAGAAGATCTCTAACACGACAAGCCCATGTGACATAATTCTGATTTTGCAATGATAATAACATATTGTAAGCTTTTTTTTTTGATGTCTAGACTCTTCCATAGCAACAAGTCGTAGCCAATAACGTATGCATCGTAAATAAGAGTTTTTACATAAAGAGGATGCCTACCAGTTTCTCCATATATAAGTTGCCTTGGTGACTTTGGGCTAACCCCCCATAAACCGTTTTAGGGCACATAAATGAATTCTTTCGATGGGCTCTTGGTCAATTGATAGTCCCCAAATTTCTGATCCATGTGTCAATATTGGCTGTATTTGGCAATCGAACATCTTGAAAAAAACTGTGGTGAATGTTCACCTACAGTCCAGAGAACTTTGATTATAGCTAAGATGCCTTTTCTAGCGCGATTTGCAAGGTCATTAAGTGTGTGAGAAAAGGTAAGCCTTTTTGAAAGATATATACCCAGGTATTTATACATATTGACAATAACTAGTTCTTGTCCATCAAAAGACCATTTCTCAAATAAAGACAAGTATCCTCCATTTCGGAAAAACAACAACATTAGATTTTTCTAAATTAACAGATATATCGAGTCTTTTTGCTGTCGTACTTAGAATGTTCAGCTGGTTTTGGAGACCAATAACACTATCAGAAAATAATACAACATCATCTGCAAAAAAGTAGGATGAGCAATTCAACAAAATCAGGTGACAGTTGGATTCATGTTTTCCATTATTGATAATATCTTTTTTAGTTCATTTATAAACAGTGAAAACAAAACTGGTGAACACACCTCCCCTTGTTTCAAACCCCGTGGACACAAAAAGGCCCCAGTCAGGTCACCTCCAGTACGCACTTTTGCCATCACGGTATTATGCATACTTTTTAATGCTTTTAACAATTTACCATTTAAACCATTCGTATGCAGTATCTTCCATAGCTTATCCCTACACACAGAGTCAAAGGCTTTGCGAAAAATCAATGAAGGCTACATATAGTTTTCTATGTCGTAATAATTGCTTCTGAATCATGGCTGAAAGTGTAAATATATGGTCAAAGGTACTATGATCTTTTCTGAAACCAGCTTGTTCTTCCCCAATATATTATTGTCATCTATCCACTTTGTGATACGTTTTCAGAATAAAACTGTACAGCTTGCTACAGATATTCAATAATGATATTCCTCTGTAGTTGTCAGTGCTATTTATGTCTCCCTTTTTATGCAAAGGCTGTGTAATTGAAAAACACCACTCATCTGGAAACAAGCCATGATTAAAAATAAAGTTAAAGAAGGTTGTAAGAAAAGGTAAAGTTTCCTCTATACTATTCTTAAAGAATTCTCCAATTAACCCATCTGGCCCAGAGGTCTTATTGATTTTTAATGCTTTAACTGCATCCCTCACCTCTTCTGTTGAAATTGGCTCGTTTAAAGCTTCAGAATCTCTATCAATAACAGTATCTGAACTATGAAATTCACCATTTTGAATATCCGGTGAATCATTGGAGACAGAATTAAACACATCTTTGAAATGGTTATACCATTATTCTAGACTAATTGTAGTTTGTATTCCATATCTTGGACGTACTGAACGGATTATATTCCAAAATTTCTTTGGGTTGTTCAGGTTATTTTGCAAATCATCGACTATTTTCTCTCTATGCGATTTTTTCTTTAGTCTAAGAAGTTCTTTATATTCTCTTCTTTTATGTGCATATAATTCTCTGTCTGTCAAGATCTGCTTTCTTTTGAGTATACGTAAGATCGTCTTTATGAATATATACACTGCATATTTTTCTCAAATTTTGTCGAACTATTTTCCTTTCATGTCTACATTCCTGATCAAACCAAACATGGTGGTGTTTTTTGTCTCCAACAACAGATGTTTTCTTCATACATTCGCCAGCAAAATACAAGCATTCATTAAACTTACTAAGTGCTTCATTTATATTTCTTTGAATCAAAGATATGGCTTGGTGGAGTAAGTTCTTAGCATAGTCACATTGTATTTTATTTGTAAACTCGATTTTCTTTAGTTCGTCCCATTTATATCTTGTGAGTGTATAAGGTTTGGGTGCTTCTTTTTCTGAGATAGCATCAGACATGGATTCAATATACAAATCAACAGCTAAATGTTTTGATTCAATCATAGGTAAATTGTTCATGACCTTGCATTTTGTGACAGACTTTTAGAAACAATAAAATAGTCTACAACACTGCATCCCATTTGTGAAATATATGTAAAACCGCATGGAAAATTTGCTGTTTGCAGACCATTCAATATCAACAGATTGACTTCCTGACAAATGTTAATAAGAAACTTTCCAAAAGCATTAACCACAGAGTCATTAGAACATCTTCTGTTATCGTCATCTTTCTCATGTCCTTCAGCTTCACTTCTCATTTCATATATCACTTCAACATGATCATTATTTTGAGCATTTGAACAGCCTGTTCTAGAATTCAGGTCACCACAAATAATTAAGGGAACATCTCCATAATCTCAGACTAAGTCAAGCAACAAATCTTCGAGTAACATAACACCATTGTAAATTTCGGTTTCCTTATAGTAAGGTGAATTCTCTGGAGGAATATACATTCCAACCAACAAGCAGTCTGTAGACGTACTTAACAGCTTGTGTGAACGTTTTAAAACAATTACATTATCAAATTCTGCTTCAACACGCTGTACATATTCAATGAGTTCTTTACAAACAAAACATATGACCCCACCTGACAGACGACCATGAACATTATCCGACACCTTCACACCCGGTGACACAAACGACAAATGAGATTTTACACATGAACTAGAAAATGACTGAAGAAAAGTTTCAACAAGAAAAACAAAATCATACTGACATACAAATGATGAAAAATCAAGGTCATTCATGATAGAATGTAAACCTTCAACATTGTAAGTAACCAATGACAAAAACGATTCTATACATTTTTCATTGACTCTATTAGAGTTAAGAACACATTCATGACTGTTTTCTGCATGTAATGTAATATCCACTTGATCTGGGCCATGGCCTAACCGCTATTTATTCTGACTGGTTTTCTCCCCTACTGATTCGTTCAGAATCCTTGTTCTGAGCAGATCTGGCATGACAGAGAGAGAGAGAGAGAGAGAGAGAGAGAGAGAGAGAGAGAGAGAGAGAGAGAGAGAGAGAGAGAGACAGACAGACAGAGAGACAGAGAGAGAGAGAGAGGGGAGGGGGAGGGGTAGATGGTAGGTGGGTAGGTGGTGGAAATTTGTGCGTAGCGGCTGTGCAAACAAAGTGTTAATCGCTAAGCGCCAAACCCAACACTACTGCTCAGAGTTCATTTTGTTTAGCCAACTACCCGGTCACTGCTAAACCAGGGCACACTACGACCGGTCCCGTTCTGGCCCTTTCCTTATACACATGACAGTGGTGACTAGTATGCAGTAGAGCTACAACTTAATGTGTTCTCTTTTGCCAGTCTTTTGCTTCAAATGATCTCTAAAGAAGCTCCTTCAAATTCTTGAATTAATAGACTAACCAAAAGTTCAGGCCTCCGGTATATATGAGCTCGGAAACAGTACATAAAAACACATGTCCACAACTATTGGCCCACTTAAGATGCTGAAAACGCTGTGTCAGCAAACATAAACATTTTTTTTCTGTGTAAACGGAAACACAAATTATCAAAACAATCGTGCGTCTGAGCTTTCGAGAAAATGTTCTCTCCCGTTTAAGGGGCCAGCGGCCTACAGGAACACTTCATTAGTATATCAGTTGTTTTCGACTGTGATGTACTTTTTCCAGCCACCATGAGCAACTCCATTGCTATTCAAAAGTGACTCTAGTCTGTCCTATTGTATTGGTGACATGGTAACATACACAGCGACATGAAACTACTGCAATGATCGGGCAAAATAAATCTCTACAATAAAGCATTTTGATGCTATCACACTGAAATCATACTATCGGGGAAAACGCTGTGTTGATCTGCGCACTAAATTTGCTCTTTCCTCAGTCGTCGGGTAAGTGCACAACTATGCCTTGTGTCTAGAACTAATGAGTTTAAAAAAAAAAACAATTGTTTAGGATAAAATCCCGTCAACGTTCTTGAGAAGGAAACTTCTTACAGCACTACTCTACGCTACGATGCTGCCACCGTGCCTATACATTCATCCACTCTTTGATGCCAAAAGTAAAGAAAGACCTTGAAGAACAGAGCAAGAATGCATTATATCTCCTATGAAAGGACCAATAAGCCTGCTGTTCAGGTAGAGTTGTGATCTCAAATTCAAACAGCGCAGAACGAATTTGTGTTGATCTCACCTAATCAAACTAATCTGTTGGATGTAAGATACAGTTAGTGTCATCAGTTAATGAAATCTCGTAAAACTTGGATTAACTCTTAGCAAAACTTTCCGCAAACAGCAATTTCTGGAATATTCCAATGGGTGAAAAAACAAAAACAAAAAAAAACGTCACTCCATTCGGACGTTATTGTTTTTATAGAGCTCCCTTTGGAATCAGCTCCGCATCTGAAATATTCCAGAGGTTTACGTCTCAAATACTGGAAAACCTTGAAGAGAGCTGCCTTTCCCATTGACATCATAGTCATCCATGACTACCTGAGGTGTGGTTCAACGACGTCACAAAGCTGGAATTAGTCTGAATAACAAATGTGAATTTGTAAAGACATCGGTTAAATGTTGGGGTTACATCGTTGATGAAAATGGATTCCGTGCTGGACGTTTGACAGTAGGAGCCATCTTGAAATGCCCAGCTTCTAAGTCAGTCACAGGCCCTCAACGCTTTTAGGAAAAGGTGGTCCAGTTTGCACAATTCATCCAGGTTATGGCCGAGAAAACAGCTCCATTATAAGAACTACGCAAAAATTCAGCTTGAGTTTAAGATCAATATCAAGTAACACCGTCTCAACAACTGAAAATTACTTGCAAATCTAGCTATTCCTGAATAAGAATGCAGGTTTCTGGATTCTGGATTCAACATTAGAAAAGTAGTTACAGACTCAGAATCAAAAAACCCACTTGGAGAATATTTCGACAGAGTCGCTGTCTTCTTCAGCTCATTGTTGCTGTTGTGGCAGCGAGGCCTGGTGGGACGACTGTTGTGTGGGGGGAACGGTTGTCAGGATCTGATTGTAGATGAGGGGAAGTTGACATGGGTCAGTTGCTGGCGTAGGGAGTTGGTGGGTTTGTGGAACACTTTGCATCCATGTTGTTGGAAGGTCCTGGCAAGACGCGCTTGAGACTCCTTTAATGTAAGGGATCCCCACTTTCACACTGTCCGTATCTGTAGAAGAAGGGTAGCGAACTCGAGGGTTGTCCCACATCCATGCAGGGTATCCATTAGCGGAAAGGGCAGTCTTGATGTGTTCTTCTTCTTTCAGGTCTTCCTTAGTGGAACACAGTACAGAGGCTCTGTGCATGAGAGTGTTGGCAACAGATCTCTTGTGCTGGAGGGGGTGGTTAGAGTGAAAGTTCAGATATTGGTCAGTGTGGGTGGGTTTCCTATAAACGGTGGTCTCCACCCTGTCGTCATGGGTTTGGGTGATGAGAGTGTCCAGGAACGGGATCTTCCCTTCTACTTCAGTTTCGGAAGTGAACTGGATACTGTCGTCGATGGAATTCAGGTGAGTGGTGAAGCTGTCAACCCCCCGTCTCTGTATATGTGGGTCATGGCGTCATCCACATAGCGGTACCACATGCTGGGAGGATTGGCAGCAGTCTCAAGGGCTACTTTTTCAAAATGTTCCATGTACAGGTTGGCTACCATTGGAGATACTGGCAAACCCATGGCAGCTCCTTGTTTCTGCTGGTAGAACTCATGGTTGAATGAAAAGTAGGTGCTAGTGAGGCGCAGTTCCAACAGTTCTAGCACCTGCTTTTTAGTGAGTTCACACCGGTACTATCCTAAATGTTAAATGTGATCTATCCTTTTTTATTTTACTTGAAGAAGACCCAAGAGGTCGAAATGCATCGTGTCTTGTCCTGTACTTTGTTTGTCAATGTCCTTGGCGGCAACTAACCCCCACTCTTTCTAAATTTTGCTTCGTTCTCCGCCATCAGTCGCTCCATTTTGAAACTTCACTACCTACGACAGCTCACTACTTCCCAGGCAATTCTACTTCTTAGACTTCTATTCTGAAACCTTTTTACATCTGAAACTCCCTGCTTCTGACACGTCCCTACTTCTGAGTATTCTCTACTTTGTCAGTACAACTTGAGTTAATCTGACAATAAATTGGTTTCAGTCATTCTCTACTTCTAAACCTCCCTATTTCCACATCTCTCACGTGCAAGCGCGAATACGCATATCCATAACGCAAGTCCCTTAATCACCTGTTTTCCTAATCAGACCGTTAACCACTCCGAAATCTGTCTACATGTATTTCACAGACAGGCGACAATTGACAACTACGCGTTTATTTATTCAGGGAAAGAAGCTTGTGCTGATAAAAAAAAAAAAAAAAAAAAAAAAAACTGTTTGGCATCACACAATGAAATTTCTTCGCTCCACCCATAAGTCGATAAATCAGAATTCAAATCTGATTCGAACTGAGTGATAACATCTGCTACAGATGTATGTGATCTAAACTTTCCCCTGTGCAACCTGTTCGACTGACAGCTCCCCTTCCACAGCTTACAGTCAGGGAAGAAAGAGCCACGCCTTGGTACAACATTGTCGGCCCCCAACTGTCCGAGTTAAAATGTGAGCGTCGCAAAGCAGAAAAAGCATCTTACTGTTCATAAACAGATGTACGACTCAGTTCGTAGAGCGATTCTTCAAGAAAAAAAAAATCATGCGAACTTGATCCAACTCTCTCTCTCTCTCTCTCTCTCTCTCTCTCTCTCTTTTCGTACTCCCATTTCTTAAAGAACAGGGAGTACTTTACAATGGGAACGAAGAAATGCTGTGTGTGTGTGTGTGTGTGTGTGTGTGTGTGTGTGTGTGTCCGTCCGTCCGCCCGTGGTCAAAATGTGTTCCACTCGCTCCAGACAAAACTTATGGGCTGATCTTTCTGAAAATTTGTAGGTATGTTCATTATGGGTCACAGATGATGACCGATGTTCACCAGAATAGCCGTTACTAACGGCTATAACGATCCCAAACGGTTTTTCCTCTTTATGGAACATCTCACGCGTATTCAAGATAAACTGGGAGTACGTTTATATGCTTTGCATCTTGTTAATGAAAATCTGGCCCCCTACTATCTGTACTACATATTCCATAGGTTTCTGATGGTGGTTCAGTCCCTGATGATTGAAAAATGTAATTGTGAAACCTTAAAAAAAATGTCGCTCGATCCAAATGAATTGGAAATTTCCCGACCAATCTACAATCCCCTTTTCTTGTCAAAGATGTTAGAGAAGTTGGTCTTCCATCACTTACCCAAACATCTTATGAACAACCTTTCAGTTTCCACAGTCAGATTATCGTGCTGGACATAGCACGGAGACTGCTCTCATCTGAATCTTGACCGATATTCTAACTTCTCTTGACGACGACAAAATATCTTTTCTTCTCTTCTAGATCTGTCCGCAACTTTCGAAACATCTGATCAAAAAATTCTCCATTCACGTCTAAGCACAAACTTCAGCAGATGTGACACTGCACTGAATTGTTTTAGACCTTATCCGTCGAACAGACAGCAGTTCGTCCTTATTAACGAGAAACGGTCTTCTAAAAATTAATGTCGTCAGACACTGGCGTCCCCCAGGGTCCACTGCTTTTCATGAAGTACTCGACGTCCCTGACAGAGATAATTAACAACAGTTCTGTTCATTAAGAAATGTTCGCCGATGACATCAGCTTAGGCATTCTGACACGCTAGATAACTTGGACTGTCTCGTCAAAAAATCTTCGAAATTGTGTTTCCGATATCAAACAGTGGCTGAAATTATACAATGGTAATAGATGTTTTCCAGTTTATAAAACACACTTGGACACACACACACACACACACACACACACACACACACACACACACATCTCCCCCTCTTCATCTTCAAGGTTCTCCAAGGTTCCACTGACATCTCATTTATGCCAGCGACCTTGGCTTCTATCTCGATTCTGATCTCATCCTGACACATCACATGGCCAAAATCTGCAAAGCATCCTGTTTTGAAACTTCGTCGCATCAAGCTCTATCAGAGCTTTTCTTCTGGAACAGACCATGAAAACGCTGGTGTTTTCCTACATCGTGACAAGATTAAATTATTGTCTCCTTGGTGCACCTGCATTCTTACTCCAGTTACTACAACGTGTTCAAAATTCAACCTCTTGCCTTATCTATTCGTATGCTACGCGATTACATGAGACAGTACAGATTAAGAAAAAGATTATTGATTCGTGCGTTACACTATAGGTTAGTCGTGTGACACAAGGGAGCGTACTGACTGAACGTGGCCCAGGGTTTGAGTGAAATTTTTAACACTGTTCACGCGATTTGAATATAAACAGGCGTTGACCTGTATCGGTGCGCACTCTGAGAATGGAACAGATGATTTAGATGAAGAAGAGGCGGACTGTGCCCAATGATAAAGGCAGAGGCCTAACACATACAGAAGTATGTGAATTGTAGTTGAATGACCGGTACTCAAGCCGTAAGTATCTAATTTTATATTGTGAGAATCTAGATGATTCTCCATTTTGTTTTCAACGGTTTATTGTCGGAACCGAAACTATGTTTGAAAAATTGAAGAGTTCAAAAATGTTAAGTGTAACATGACTGCTAACTGGCTGGCAGTGTTTTGAACTCGTGTTTATCCGGTTTGTTATAGCTGGGCCGACTCCCCGCGGTAGAGGAAAGAAGAGACTGGAGATCGGGCACTAAGGTGGATGGCCGGGGGCTGCGCGCGCGTTCCCCGGGCCAAGCTCCGATCCGCGGGAAGATCCAGGTTGGGCAAGAGTTTGTCGCCGACCAGTAGTTGTGATGTGTAATGGGGGCAGTATGGGATCCCCGCACAGAGGAAGCCAGTTCCGGACACCACAGAGAGTGTGTGTGGACACTTGCAGTGAGTAAACCTGCAAAATCAGTATCGTGTGCAGAAGAAGAGTGCTGTGTTTGTTGCACCAGCTGAAAGACAGATAATGAAAATATATAAGCTTTGATTGATGCCAGAGTAAAAAAAAAAACCCATGGGATTTTAAAAGATTAAGGAGGGGATGAATCAAAATTGACCTTTGTTTGCGCCTTATGTGTATGGAGTGGATGCAGTTGTGTGCGGAGGAAAGACGTCAGGTTCGTGTGTGTATGTGCGTGCATGCATGGATATCGTACGTCTGACAGTGGTGACCCCGACTTGGAACTTTGTTTTTGTTTTGTACCCCTCCCTTGGTTGTGATGTTCCCCACCCCATTTTGAATTGGAAAAAAAAAAAATGATTTGCTTTTTTTTTAAGGTATTAGTGAATGTTGTGTGGGAACAGTTTATTACGTACAATTACCTTTTCTATTTGGATACATCCCCCCCCCCCCCCCCCTAATTTTCTTTATATTGTAAAAATTTCCATTTAAACCCCCCCCATATTTCCTTTCTTGATTTATTATTCAGCAATTTGAACAGAATTTGCTGTGAAAAATCCCCTCCTCCTTTTGTATTCCCACGTTTTTTTTTTTTTTACTTATTTTTAGGATTTTTTTGTAAACCCCCCCCCCCCCCCCCCCCCCCCCCCCCCCCCCCCCCCCCCCCCCCCCCATTACCCCCCCCCCCCCCCCTACTTACCCTCCCCAGTACTTTTTTTTTTTTTTTTTAATTTTCTTTTTTTGTTTAAAACCTTCTTGTACTTATTATTAATTGCATAAATTTGATTCCTTTCATTATTTTGAATCAGTTTCTTTATATTGTATCCATTTCTGATTTTTTATTTCAAATTTTGAAAATATTTTTTTTGTAACCCTCCTTTATTTTTATTGCAACTTTGATTTATACCTACCCCTTTGTTTTTTTGTTTTTGTTGTTGTTGTTTTTTTTTCTGGAGTGGCAAAATAATTTTGTTTTCTTCCCCAACCCCACTTAAGACTTAGTGTTCACTTTTCATTGTACCCCCCCCCCCCCCCAAAAGTGTCCCTATGTAACTTTTGTGTGTGTGTGTGTTTTTTTTTTTCTATTATTTTGTGCTAGTCCCGTCTCCGATTATACGGGTGGGCTGTGCCAGTAGGGTAGTCCAGAGGGCTTTTTCTAATTTCTAGTCTTACTTTTTCTTACTGTCTTGGTGATTTCCACTCTGTCTACTTTTGCTGTTTTTTGACTTCATTCTCTCTCTATTTCGTCTTTATCAATAGGCACCTATCTAGTTTGAAAATTTTCTCATCATTTCTTAGGTAGGGTTTCTGAGTAGTGTGTATTATCCCCTTTTTTTTGTTTGTCTTTTCATTGTTTTAATTAATTAATGTTTTTTAAGATTTTTTTTTGTTTTGTGTGTGTGTGTGAAAGGATTGTGAGTGAGTGCCTGCCTCTTTTTCTATTTATTTCTACCTCTGTTTTGTTAGGGCATTGTTGTTCCATAGGCTGGTGAGCTTCCACCTTCTCTTGCGGGTAGCAAGGGGGCATGGCGATGGGAGACGCTTAGCCTTACGTAGTTCTTTTTTTTTTTTTTTTTCACACAACCTTTTTCTTTCCTATTTGAATTCGATTTTTCTCCCCCTGGCCACTGATTTGATCCAAAAGGGTGATCATTTTGGAGGCCTGTCCAAATAAACAATTTTTTTTTTTTTTTTCTTGGAAATTCTTCTTGGTTTTGCTGTTTGAAAACATTTTTTTTTTTTTTTTTTTTAGTGTGTATAGGAGTGATTGGATTTTGGTGTGAGTGGAAGGAAATTTTACACTGAAACTTTAAATTCATTTTTTTTTCTTTTTCAAATTTAAAGTAAATTTTCATTGTTCTTTTTCTTTTTCATAAAATTTTTTTTTTTTTTTTTTTTTAAAAAAAAAAAAAAATTCAAAATGTCGGCCTTTGAGACCTACCTGTCTCAGGGTAAGACGTTAGGCCTTGATGGGCCGGACTTGATTCAATATGTCAAACAGTGTGAGGATCGCGCTGAGCGCGCAAAAGAGAGGGAAGAAAAGAAAAAAGAAAGAAAGAAAAAGAGAAAGAGAGAGAGAGAGAGAAGAGAGAGAAGAAGAAAAGAGAAAGAAAGAGAGAAAAGAGAGAAGAAAAAAGAGAAGAGAGAAAGAAAGAGAAGAGAGAGAAAGAGAGAGAGAGAGAGAGAGAGAGAGAGAGAGCAGGAGAGAGAGAAGATTTAAAAGCCATGGAGTTAGAGTTAGAGAGTAAGAAGCTTCAGCTTGAAATGGAGAAATTAAAAGCTTTTGGTGTACAGACAATGGTTCTGCGCAGGGGTCTGGTGATGCGAAAAACCTATTTCTGGTCGTCTCTTATATCCCCAAGATGCCTGTCTTTGATGAAAACAAAGATGAGATTGATGCATTTTTGTTTAGATTTGAGAGTCATGCTACTTCTTGCGAGTGGCCCCCAAGATAAGTGGGTATTGTATATTGCGTCTCTTTTCAAGGGCAGTGCGTTGACGCTGTATCATTCTTTGCAGCGAAGGATACTTTAACATGGGATGAACTTAAGGATGAATTACTTAAGCGTTACCGGTGTACCGCCGAAGGATTTCGCGAGAAATTCCGTACCGTGCGTCCGGAGAAAGGCGAGAGTCATTTCCTGCGTATTTGATTCGGTCTGCGCATTTTCTTGATCGGTGGATTGACTTGTCCAAAAACTAAAAAGGATTATGCGGAACTTCGTGATCTGTTTTTGCGTGAGCAGAGATTTTAAACAGCGTTTCAAAGGACTTGGCTGTTTTTCTAAAAGAAAGGTCGGTTGCGAGCGCTGAAGAAATGTGCGAGCTTGCGGAACAGTACAGGACTGCGCATCCTGATCGGACGTTTGCCCGCAAGGGAACGGACACGGTTTTTGATGTAAATGTCGCTTCCTTCTTCGCACATCACCAAAACAGTGTTGGTTCAGACCGTGGATTTGGCTCTTGGCGTTCAAATCAGAACCGTAATCGTTACCGTGGAGGTCAAAATTCCCGCGGTGGTCAAAATTCTCGTAGCGGACGGGATCATGGCAGCCGGTTTGAACAGTCTGCTACCGGTGGTGGTCAGCAGTCTGGTCATTTGGGTGCAAATACCGGGTACACCCAGAGGTGGTCAAACAGCGTCTAACTCTCGGTATCCGCGTAACCGTGGCCGACAGCGCGGACAGGCTCATAATACCTCAGGTACACCCGCAGGTTGTTACAATTGTGGTTGCTGGTTTCATAAAGCTCGGGATTGTCCATCTGTAGAGCAGTCAGCAGTGAATGTCGCAGGTATGTCAGACAATGTTTCGGATCCATCTCTACTGTAGCCCATTCGATGGTGTCACATGTTAACACTGACGGCTTACTGTTGAGTCAGGAACTGTCAATGGGTTTCACTGTTCTGTGTTGAGGGACACAGGTTGCACTACTGCGGGAGTGCGCCGTTCTTTTTTCTTCTTCCACACCAGTTCACTGGTGAAGAACAACATTGTCGTTCTTTTGGAGGTAAGATTGAGGTTTTCCCTCTTGCTGTGGTCTCAGTTAGTACACCTTACTTTGAGGGTGAGGTGCTTGCCTGTGTTATTGAGAACCCAGTAACGGATCTCATTCTTGGTAATCTTCCAGGTGTTACTTCAGCATGTTCAGGTGCTGGTGGATCTTTTGTCCCATGTAATGTGACTACTCGTTTACAGGCAGACAAGGAGAAACAGTTGCCTGTACCGTTGTCAGTGCCTGATTTGTCTGTGCTGGATGTACAACCTAAGGAATTTGCTGCTATGCAGAAGCGTGATGCCTCTTTGAGCCATTTGTTCTCTTCAGTTGTAACTGAGGTACCTTCCCCTTTGACTAAGCCTGTTTTTGTTTTTTTTTTATGATGTTCTATGTCGCTTGGTCAAGGACAAAGGTGAAGTTAAGCGTCAGGTGGTAGTTCCTCAGGAGTTACGTAACGTTGTGCTTCATACTGCGCATGACAGCATTTTTTTCTGGTCATTGTGGGATCAGACGTACTCTACAGCGAGTTCTTGCATCGTTCTTTTGGCCAGAGTGTCTCAGTCAGTCAAGGAGTATTGTCGTTCATGTGATACTTGTCAGAAGACTGTGTCTCGTAACCGCGTCCCTTGTGCGCCGTTGCACAAGATGCCGTTGGTTTCAGTACCTTTTGAGAAGGTAGCGATGGATTTGGTTGGTCCTTTGGAGGTGTCTCTTCTGGCTTTCGGTACGTTCTGACGTTGGTGGATACAGCTACTCGGTTTCCAGAGGCTGGCCCCCACTCAAAACGTATCGATACAGTCACTGTGGCGGAGCGGAGGCTCTTCTTTCTATTTTTTCAAGGTATGGTTTGCCTTCCGAAATTCTTACTGATTGTGGTACTCAGTTTGTTTCGGACCTGATGAAGGAAGTGTACCGTCTGTTGTCTATTTCTTCTGTTACCACTACTCCATACCACCCCCTCAGTCTAACGGGATGGTGGAAAGGTTTAATGGCACCTTGAAGTCCATGCTGAAGAAGGTTGTCGTGACTGTCCCAAGCAGTGGGATCGGTACATTCCGGCTGTTCTGTTTGCATATCGGGAGTTGCCGAATATGACTTTAGGGTTTTCTCCTTTTGAGTTACTTTTCGGTCATTCACCCCGTGGTCCTATCGCTTTGTTAGCTGATAAGTGGACTGGCACACAGATGACTGACGATGACAAAAAACGTTTACCAATATGTACATGACTTGCACAATCGGATACTGGACAGTTGTGCTCAGGCACAACAGAGACGCTGACAGTCAGACCGACAAGTATAAGGTGTACGCAGACAGAAAGAGCTCTCCTCGTTCATTGAAAGTGGGTGATCAGGTTCTTGTTTTGCTCTCTGATGAACAGAATAAGTTGAAGGTTTCCTGGAAAGGTCCTTTTCTTGTGAAGGAAAAGTGAAAAAAGTGTTCACCTGTCAACTATCGTATTGACATGCATGGAAAGTCCAAGGTTTTCCACATCAATATGTTGAAAGAGTATGTGGTTCGGACGGAAATGTTGCTGTCAATTTCGATGTTGCTCTTTTGTGTTCCTCAGGGATTAGACTCTGCGTCTGCATTGTCTAATGAGTTACCTGTGGATTGTGTGTTTTCCACTGGTGTTTCGGATGCAGAGTGTTCACATTCCCCTTTTTCCCCCGTCGGGTGTACAGGTACATGTTCCAGGAGTTGTACAGGATGTACATTGTTCCTCTGTAGGAGTTGTACAGGATGTACATTGTAGGAGTCTGTAGGAGTACATGTACAGTAGGAGTTGTACAGGATGTGAGTGACGATGACGTTTCATTACCTACCTTGTCTGTTCAAGGCGAGACATTTCGTGATGTAAAGGTTGCTCCTGAGTTGTGAGTTGTCAGACACTCAAAAGTCAGTCTCAGTTGATGAGTGTTTTGGGAGGATTTTTTGATGTCTTGACAGATACACACAGGGGGAAGGCTGTACAGGTAGATCCACACTGTATTAATCTGACTACTGATGTTCCTGTTAGGGTCAAGTCTTACCCTTTGCCTTTTGCAAAGAGGGAGATCATTCAGAGAGAGGTTCAGGTTATGTTGGATCTTGGAGTGATTGAACCGTCTGTATCACCGTACAGTTCTCCAGTCGTTCTGGTGGGTAAGCCTGATGGCTCAATTCGATTCTGTATCGATTATCGGGCTCTCAATAAGGTCACTGTGTTCGACTCTGAACCGATTCCAGATGTTGAGGATATTTTCTGTCGTTTGTCTGAAGGTCGGTATTTTGTCAAAGTAGACCTTGCGAAGGGATACTGGCAGATACCTATGTTGCCTCAGGATAAGGAAAAGACTGCGTTTCAAACTCCTTTTGGGTTGTTTCAGTGGACAAGAATGCCTTTCGGGTTGCAGAACGCACCAGCTACATTCGCAAGAATGATGCGGAAGCTGCAGTTGTATCAGTTTTCAGCTGTAAGTTTTTTTTTTTTGAGTTTTTTGACATTCTTCTTGCAGCTCGTCTTTGGCAGCAGTTGTTGGACTACTTACGCATGCTTTTGACCCGTCTCAGGTTGTTTGGGTTGACAGCTCGTCCGTCAAAAGTGCTGGCTGGTTTTTTTCAGGAGTGGAGTTTTTGGGACATATGATTTCCGTTGGTCATGTTCGTCCGGAAGTCAAGAAAGTGCAAAAGATTTTGTCTGTGGGTAAGCCAACTACGAAGAAGAAGCAGGTTCGCTCTTTGTTGGGTCTTTTGTCCTACTATCGCAGATATGTTCCTCATTTTGCTAGTCTTACTGCACCTTGACTGAACTGACTAAGGGAGGGAGATAAGAAGCGTCAGATTGAGTGGTCTGATGAGTGTCAGAAAAGTTTGGAGAAGGTTCAAGCTGTACTCAATTCATTTCCTGTGTTACTTCTTCCTAACTTGGATGAAGATTTTGTCTTACGTACAGATGCTAGCAGTAAGGGTGCATGCATTTGCTACAGGAAAAGTCAGGACTTTTACATCCAGTGCAATACGCTAGCAAAAAGTTTTCTGTGGTGCAAGAGAGATACTCGACTATTGAAAGGGAGTGTCTTGCTTTGGTCTGGGGACTGGACAAGTTTTTGCTAGGTTTTTATCAGGGAGACCTTTTGTTTTGCAAACTGACCACAGACCGTTGACATTTTTGAAAGCGTCAAAATAAAAAAATAATCGCCTGTTAAGATGGGCATTAAGCATTCAAGAGTACTGTTTCACTGTTGAGCCTATCTCTGGGACATCTAATATTTTTCGCGCAGATTTGTCCAGGGAGTAGTGCTATACCATGTGTTTTGGTGGTGCTGATGCTGTATTTTGTATTTGTGATTGATCATTGCTTATTCATTCCTGTCTTGTAAGCTACAGTTAGCTACAAGTTTGAGTGAGTATGGTCTACACAAGATACAAGTCTAAGAATTGTGTATATACATTATTGCTGTATCATTTTGTGGTCAAATTGTCTGTATTTCTCTTACTTGCGTTCATGGGTGAAAATGATTTGGTGTAGTGTCATTGTAAATGACCATTGCAGATTGGCTGCTGTGCATGTTCATGGTCATGTAGATAATTTGAACCATGATTGGTGATTTTAACGTGTGTCTCATGCTAAGATCACTGCATATTTTGATATCTTTGTGTGGGGTCAACGCCTGTTTTATATTCAAATCGCGTGAACAGTGTTAAAAATTTCACTCAAACCCTGGGCCACGTTCAGTCAGTACGCTCCCTTGTGTCACACGACTAACTATAGTGTAACGCACGAATCAATAATCTTTTTCTAAATCTGTACTGTCTCATGTAATCGCGTAGCATACGAAATATCGCTCCGCATTGAGCAGCGTCGCCTGTGTCTGTAGAGACCGATGCGAGAGTGGCAGTCTCCGTCGCAGCGGTTACATCTGTACGTTGACACTGGTTTGTTGGCTGTCATCCCTTTTCTGCGGGCTCGCTTTTCTGCTGCAGCAGCTGTCAGTTTGTCTTCGCCAATCTGCAGCTGTCTCTTGAGACTACTTCTCCAGCTGCTGCGGTCTTCTGCTACAACAACTACTACTACTATGATCATTATTGACAATTACTTCCAGGCTGTAAATGTATTTTTTCACTGTTGTTATACTACTGCCAATATCATCATGCAAAATGTCACTGCTAACAATCGTTCATCATTCTGCACATGTTTTGCTTTAACACTTCTTATACGGGTCTGTATGTTCAAATCCCTCCTCTCCAACCCCTTCCTCCTACCCTGCTACCTTTCTTTCCCCTCCGCCGTCCCCCAATCTTTTACTTCATGCTGTTAATACTCAGCCGACCAAAACGGGTCACATTAGGGCTGGCCCTGTAGCTATATGTATCAACTCCGAATGGCAGTAACAAAACAGTACATTTACCATCAAAAGTCAGCGCGGGAAACACAAAGAAAAGTCTGCATATGTTCAGATCACAGCACCGCAATTCCACCACGATCAACTTTATTAAACACTCTCCCACAACTCTAAATCGACATATCTTTTAGTAAACAGGACTAGCAACAACAGAAACGAGTCGGCGGTAATCAATTAGGCCAAAAAAACAAGGATTTCCCGGAGTCAATTTCTTTAGGTTCACAGTTTTGCGAATCCTACACTATTCATTCTTCCTGTGAGCTCTCGCCAAACTTGTTTTCCCATGCGTGGGGATCTACTATCATTACGCTCCCTAAAACATAAACGCCACTTGCAGATCCACTATTGACGTCTAAGGATCGGCAGTACAGGCTAATGTTGTTTTTACAGCTTACCTTGCCTGTGCTTTGTACCGCCAGTACGTTAATCCTCACCTCTACCACACACCGTCCACCTTTTACTCCCCTTTCCACCACCTCTACTTTTACCCTGAGAGTACAGTTGGCGTAGGCGCATGCCTCATAGTTTTGTTTTTTTGTTTGTTTCTTTGTTTGCCGTTGTTTTGATGATTAACACGGAAGGTGTAGCAAGAAAATGTGAAGTAAAGGCCACGCGTGTCCTTTGTTAGGATCAGCAAATCTCTAGGTGAGATGTGGTGAAAATTGGGGGGGAAAGAAAAAGAAAAGGAAAAGGATTAACATTCTTTATTCTAAAACACTCTTCATTCTAAAAATTTTAGAAATGATTACTTTTTTTTTCGGAACTTTTTCCACAGATAGAGAAGGGGCGAGTAGTCTACTTTTTGTCGAGAGGGGCACAGGCACAGTTTGTATGTGTTTGGAAGTCGACGAGAGGTCGCGGAGATTGAACATATTTTTGTGGCTTGTTGAGACCGAAAGTGTGAAAGAAAGCTGTGACGACTAGGCAATTTCATTTGCAAAAACACTTGTGCGTGACACACTGTTGATGTCAAACTTGAAATGGTATTTTTTAGTATGTGAGGACCTGTTCTTTGTATTAAATTCAAAATGTGTCTATATACTTTTGTAAAACCAAAGTGGAAATAATTATAATATGTAAACAATGTAAAAGGTTAGTTATTAATTTACCTGGGAAGGGTCGGGGGGGGGGGGGGGGGGGGGGGGGGGGGGGGGGGGGGGGGGGGGGGGGGGGGGGGGGGGGGAGTTCTCTTATGTTTTACCAAACTGTTTGTGTGAACGGGAGGCTGACAGTGGTGATCCCCGCAACAGTTTAGATACCGACTGACAACATTACTACCGTCCAACTTACATCACGATGGGAACGCAAAAGAGGTACAAGGAAACATGAAAATGTAGTCAGATTTAGTTTCTTCCCCTCCAATTGCTATACTCATATAATTTGTATCCCTTCGTTTCTGTTTTACAGTCTATAGTTACTTATTTACATCTGTTGCACTGACCTGAGCGATTACAAGTGTGGAAGCTGTCATTTCCAGTTTACCGGAAGTATATATCACGTGGATTCTGCCTCAGCATTTCCTTTTGCTTCCCCCTTGTCATCTGTCGAGGCCTCTAGTTCATAGTTCTTATTCCCTTCATTTCCCCATCCGCCCTCTTTAGAATAATCGATTACATATGGTGTACATTTTAGGCTACGTAGGATTTCTTGTTAGGTTTTTGTGTTGAATTCTCCCTTTCAATACATTCCGGTTTGGTTTCTTGAGTTATTGGTCTGTTCAATAATTTGATCTTCACTTCCTAGCTTATCTACTAACATTCTGAAATATACCAGCAATTTTGAATTACATCAATTACAAATACTTATTAAACATTTCGGTAATGTAGTTAAAACGAGTCAAAATTTCCAAATTGTCCCTCACTTTCAGTTATTAATCTTTGCGACCATTTTCAAAATTTAAGAATTCCTTTAAGTGTATTTGTTCTTTCTGAACTTGAAATATCATTGCAGAGGAGAGAATGGCTGTTGATTGAATGACTTGATATATCTCTTTCTTTCTTCTTTATATGTTTTACATGTTAATGCGAAGTATTTTTTTGCCCCTCTCCCCTTTTCTTTCTTTGTACGTTTAAATGTTAATGTGAAGGATTCCTTATGACCCCCTGCCCCCTTTTTTGTTTTGTTACGTTTACAAATTTGCATGAACGATTCCATTAGCGCCCCTTTCCCTTCCCATTAATGATTACTGAATACTGCTCTTGCTTCTGTTTGACGACGTGATGATGTGCTTCTGTTTAAGTTTGCGGATGTCGTTGTAAATACCTTTCATGTCATAACTTTTTTTTCCTGTGGCTCAGCGTAAAAACTGCTGTTAGTGATGTTCTACTTTTTTTTCCTTGTTTCTGACACATTCTCCATCATGGATGATTTTAAACCTTTCCAAGCGCAGGGTCAGAAATTTGGTTACAAAAGATATAAACTTAGTGAAGAAATACCCAGTGTGAAGAAAAAACGGAAAGAGCAAGCGAAAGACAAAGAACGTTGGAACAGAATAAACAGAACAAAAGTTACAGTTAAAAAGAGGAGGGAATGAAAGCTACAGCCAGCAAGAGAGAGAGAGAGAGAGAGAGAGAGAGAGAGAGAGAGAGAGAGAATAATAATCAATGATAGTCTGATTTATTAAAGAAGCCCACAGTCCCATTTGAAGGGGTTGAGTAATCATCAGTATATTCAGACCAGGTATTTCATCAATAAAATATGAACATCCACAACACCTGCATTTACTTTTGTCAAATGACTCCTCATTTAGAGTGACTTGTATAGACACAAAACAAGATTTCTTGTAACATTTCCTTCGGTTTATGACAGTAGACCGCTTTGAAAACTTGAAAACTGCTGGACGTCGATAATACTTTAGTGTGTGTGTGTGTGTGTGTGTGTGTGTGTGGTCATAGATCTGACAGTACAGGGCCCCCCCAAAAAAATGAAGATCATCTTCCCTACCAGATTTACGCAATGGACACAACAAATCCTCTTCTGTGTGGACATTATATCTCTGACAATGCACAGCAATATCCAAAACACCAAACCTAAATTTTGTCAATTCAGACCTGAAAAATCTACATATGTTAGATAAAAATGAAAATAACAATAACGAAGGGGGAGAGAGTGGGGTGGGGAGGTGGGCTGAGCTTGGGAAATATCTATAAATGTACCCAACATACAAAAATTAGCATGTTACCTAATTTTGAACACACACATACAAGCACGCACGCACGCACGCACGCAGAGAGAGAGAGAGAGAGAGAGAGAGAGAGAGAGAGAGAGAGAGAGAGAGAGAGAGAGAGAGCAAGTCACAACATGTAATCATTTTCGTAAGACATGAAAATACGTAGAAGGTATTTAGCAACGTGAGATGGAATTGGGGGGGGGGGGGGGGGGGGGGGGGGGGGGAGGGGGGGAGAAGGGAAAGAGAGAGAGAGAGAGAGAGAGAGAGAGAGAGAGAGAGAGAGAGAGGAAGAAAGGGAACAACAGAAACGGAAGGTAGTAATTAAGCATAACATGTGATAATTTGAAATGGAAATGTACTAAAACGTACAACAATTAGTATGTATAAAATCAGACGGTAAAATGAATTTGACAAAGTATGTACATAATTTGGAACACACACCCACGCACGTTCGCAGAGAGAGAGAGAGAGAGAGAGAGAGAGAGAGAGAGAGAGAGAGAGAGAGAGAGACAGAGAGAGAGACAGACAGACAGACAGACAGACAGACAGACAGACAGAGAGAGAGAGAGAGAGAGAGAGAGAGAGAGAGAGGGAGAGAGAGTGAAAAAAGGGCACAACATATATCATTTGTTCATATAGCATGAAAATGCGTAGAAGGTATTTAGCAAAATGACATGGAGTTTGGGAGAGGGAAAAAGAAAGAAAGAAAAAAAAAAAAAAAAAAAAAAAAAAAAAAAAAAAAAAGAGAGAGAGAGAGAGACAGAGACAGAGACAGAGAAAGACACAGAGAGAGATACAGAACTGGAGAGAATCAATGAATACATGAAACAGAAACCACTCATGGAAGATCATGTTAAAGACAAACACATTAATAACATGTGCAATATAACACACGAAAGAGCTGACTAAAATGATGAAAACAAATACATATATATTATGAGCAAAATCATTATAAGAAGATGAGAACCAGGAGAGCATGTACTTGAAGGCACTTGTGTGCAAGAGAGAGAGAGAGAGAGAGAGAGAGAGAGAGAGAGAGAGAGAGAGAGAGAGAGAGAGAGAGAGAGAGAGAGAGAGAGAGAGAGATGCATGAGCGAAAGGAGTGCAGGGAACGACGATAGGGAGAAGAGGCGAGAGTGGGTGTGGGAAAGAGAGCATGTTTAGAACAATCTACCAATCAAAAAACAACAAGGAGATGTAAGACAATCGATTTTGAAGCACCAGGAAAAAAGAAAATAAAGCATAAATGGAGGGGGGGGGGATGCATAATGATAGCCCAGTCACCACGGGTAGGGGTGGGGGATGTCATCTAGATAATATATCCAGTCATTACAGGAGAATCATGAGAGAGAGAGAGAGAGAGAGAGAGAGAGAGAGAGAGAGAGAGAGAGAGAGAGTCGAGAGAGAGAGAGAGAGCATAATGAGAAGAGGGAGAAAAAAGCATAATGACAAGAGGGCAACAGATAGTATGAACACACACACACACACACACACACACACACACACACACACACACACACACACACACACACACACTCACATAAAGACATACTAACTAAACAGAAGATGTGCATTTCAAATACACAACACTTTCTAATTAGACGGTTCATACATAAGGTAAAGAGGGGGGGTGGTGGTTGGTGGTGGATTTATGGCGGAGTATGCAAATACTGGCAGATGAGATGGTTGAAATAATGGTGTTTGAAGGTTGATATGCATTGGTGTTGTTTGGTTGATTCAGGGAGCGAGTTCCATTGACAGGATCCTGAATATGTTAAACTGGATTTGAATAAGTCAATTCTAGGAACAGGGACATGAAGTTTAGGTAGAGTTCTTGAGGAATTTATCGAGAATCTGTGAACTAATGTGGTGGGTGCCTTCCAGACACAATCCTGTGCATTACTATCCCTTTGTTGTATTCTAATCTCAGACTTAAGGGGAGAACCTGATCTTTTTATAGTCCGAGTCCAGAAGACTACTGGTTTTTAGGAGGACTAATTTGAGCGCTCGCTTGTGTAGGCTTAGTAATGGTTTGAGGGTGTTAGCGCTAGCACAGTCCCATAGAGTAGATCCATAGTCTATGTGTGATTGAATATGAGACTGAAAAAAGAGCTTGCGTGAATGCAGGTCGAAGCGTTTGATTTTGGAGAGTTGATAAACTTTCTGTGAAACTTTTTTGCACAGTGAGTTTATGTGAGCTTGCCAACTAAGTGCTGTTCGGTCCGACACGAATGTGTCATTTGCTACACTTTTAATTCGTTCCGGTCACTTTCTTGACCGATGAATTGATCTTTCGGAGATCACTCATGATTCTGAAAGATTGCCATGATTTGTTTTTGCGCGATCAAATTTTACAAAACGTTTCATAGGATGTATTAGTTTACCTTCGCAAACGAAGTTTTAAAACTGCAGATGACGAGAAGAAGAGAAGACTCGCGGATCAGTAAAACAGTTTTTCGTCACCGCTTCCGTATCAAATAGAACATCGAGGGAAGTTCCGTATGAATCATGTCTCATACAATCGTGGTTAAAACCGAGCGTAAAGTCTGAGTTCAATTTCCAATCGTCTGTTACCGCACAAAATGTCACCATCGCACAAAATGTCACAATTGTGACATTTTGTGCCAGTTGTGACATTTTGTGCAGTGAAGGACTGCACAAAATGTCACAACTCGCAGTTGTGACAATTTGCGCAACTATACCCCATTTTCGAATTCACTCTCTTGAACAAGGCATTTTCCCAAAAGAATGGTGTAAATCCATTATTATTCGATCTACAAAAAAGGGGGATGCTAATCTACCCGATAATTATCGTGGTGTAGCATTAATAAGTGTCGTGAGCAAAGTGTACACATCTATTCTGAATAAGCGACTCTCAAGATGGGCAGATAATGAAGGAAAATTAGCAGAGGAACAAGGAGGGTTTAGAGCAGGATATAGTACAATGATCACATCTTCACTTTATACTCTGTTGCTGAAAAATATTTGGCAAGAAATTCTAAGCTGTATGTAGCTTTCGTCGATTTCAGAAAAGCGTTTGATTCTGTTGACAGAAATGTCTTATGGCATGTGTTAAGGAGAAGTGGGATTGATGGAAAATTGTATAAAGCACTTCGAGGAGTCTACGACTCGGTCATTGCATGTGTCAGAGATAAGCATTCTTATTCTGATTTTTTTTGATTGTCCGCGGGGAGTAAAACAAGGATGTGTACTTAGCCAAATATGTTTTCCTTTTTTGTCAATGAATTAGCCGTAAATTTGATCAGGAAAGGGAAGCATGGAGTCCAGATGGTAGCAGGATCTGCAGAGGTATTTCTTTTGCTCTTTGCAGATGATGTGATCTTGCTATCAGATACTGCCATAGGTCTACAGAATCAGCTGAACAATCTAAAAAAAGAGAAGCCGACAGATTATGCCTAGAAGTAAATCTAGATAAGACTAATGTTATGGTTTTCCGTAAAGGTGGTTATCTTGGAATAAGAGAAAAATGGAAATATGGAAATGAAGAAATTAAATCAACAAACACATACAAATACTTAGGCTAAATATTACAACAAAAATTAAGTTTGAGTGCTGCCCTTTCAGACATGAGCAGAAAAGGTAAGATGGGTGTTATTGAAATTCAAAAATCACTAAGGAAACTACATACAATTGATCCTTGTCTATTCTGGAAGCTTTTTGATATACCCAGATCGAGCCTATATTGACTTACGCAGCAGAGGTTTGGGGGTTAGAAGATACAGGGTTATAGAAAAAGTACACACTTTTGCCATTAAACGATTCCTGGGTATACCATTGCACTCTTCAAACAAAAATGATTTACGAGAAAACAGGAAGATATCCATTGTATGTTCGAACAGCAGTAAAATGTGTTAAATACTGGTTGCGAGTGGTAAGATTACCAATTAATAGAATATGTAGGCAAGCCTATGATATGATGTTAATACAGTCAGAAGCAGGCAAACACAACTGGGCATCAAAAGTTAGGAACACTCTGACAGAAAATGGCTTTTTGGGATAGTATGGTTGTGTCAGGGTGTTGGCTTCGAGAAGGGGTTATATCAGAATTTAAGGAAAGACTTGTTTCATGCTACAAAAAAAAACTGGCACTCCGAAATTGAAAATAATGGTAAATATGAATGGTATCATTCCTTTAAAATCACGTTTGAAGCTGAGAGGTATCTGTCCTTAATAACAAATAAAAAGATGAGAGAAGATCTGGTAAAGTTTAGATTAAGAGTGCATGGTCTAGGTGCCGCAAAACACTGGTTTATGACCAGTGAACGAAGTGCTGACTGCCCAATGTGCGGTCACAATAATGAAGATGAAGTACACTTTCTTTTCCAATGTTGCTTCTTCTCAGATATTCGCCGAAAATTTTCATTTTTCAAAATGACTCATATTGAGCCTACAGTAGGTGGCGTAATAAATCTCTTGTCAACACGTAATGATACAACCATTTATTGCCCTTGCTAAATATTTGACTGAAGCTACCAGTGCGAGAAGAAAGAAACTAGAACTTGACGACAATAGTAATGTATTCTGATTTTATTTGTCCTGTATTAGTATGTTCTTTTGTAAGAGGTGGATGGCCATGTAGTCTCAGTGTGTGTGTGTGTGTGTGTGTGTGTGTGTGTGTGTGTGTGTGTGTGTGTGTGTGTGTGTGTGTGTGTTCGTGCGCGCGCGCGTGCGTGCGTGCGCGCTTGCACTTGTGCGTGAGTGTTTATGGGACAACGTGAAAGGGATCGGGGAGGGGAGGGGGGAGGGAGAAGGGCGGTCGGGCGGTCGGGGAACTGTCAGATTAGATGGTGAGGTTGAGAAAAACGAGGAATGGAAGAACGTGAGCTTGCGTTTAGGCCTACTCGTTTTGTTTAGCGTGTAAGGCGAGTAAAGGGAATGGGAACAGTATTTTTTTGAACTAAGCGGGTGGGAATGGTAGCGTAGGAAAGGATGTTATATACGGAAGTTTTCCGACTGTTTTCCCACGTGTGGGTTGGTCATTGTTATAAAATATATGTGCCTCTCTAACAATGTGAGCGATTTGATAAGCCCATTACTTCCTGATACCTTGTTAATTTAATCATTATTTATCTTCCTTATACTTTATTTTCATCATATGTCTTCAAATCAAATCTCAAAACATTTCTCTTCCAAAAGCACTACAGTTAGAATACTTTCATCCATACTATGTTTGGACATGGTGTAGTATATTACTATTATTACTATTCTCTGTCTGTTTGCGTGCGTATCTGTGTTTGTATGTGTGCAATTGAGCGCATGTAGGTGTGTATCACTGAAGTGTACCGAAAGACTGTACGTTTCACGTTACGACCACCTATGGTCATATGGAACCTATCCATGAAATATCTGCAATATTGTCCACAAGCAACAGAGAGATGCTGTGTACAAAGACAGAGACAGACACACAAAGTGAAAAAAATGTATACACACCTTATAAATCGAAGGTAAAATCAAACAAAAAAAGAGATAGAGGGAAAGACAGAGACAACATAGACAAATACTGACATAATAAATCCAGAGAGAGAGAGAGAGAGAGAGAGAGAGAGAGAGAGAGAGAGAGAGAGAGAGAGAGAGAGAGAGAGAGAGAGAGAGAAAGAGACAGAGAGAGTGTGTGTAAAGGAGAAGAAAAAAAGATGGAGGAAGAGAAGAAGAAGAAGAAGAAGAAGAGATGAAGATGAAGAAGAAGAAGAAGAAGAAAAAAGAAGAAGAAGAGAACGACCTGCTCCTCTGCCAGAAGAATAAAAAAAAAATCCCATGCTCTCTAAATGGAGAAAACAGCAAAAAATGTATCTAAAACTTGCATAAGAAAAAATGGACAATTATAAACACATGTGAAATTACATACATGTTATGCATAGTATAGATGTATATGAGAACAATTGCTCAAGACTAACAAAGAGCAAAAGAGATGAGCATGCGAATCGAGACAAATCATGTTGTTTCTACTAGCTTCATTAACCAAGATGAGCTGTCATCTCGTAAACATGTGCAGTGAATACAGACTAAAAGTGTATATTATAAATGAAACTGAAAATTATAAATTGCAAGCCAAATTGAAAAACGCAAAAAAAAAAAAGTGAACATCATGGAGTATATCCACCCATCCATCCATCCACCCACCCCCACCCACACACACACAGACAAAGATAAGAGAGAGAGTGGTGACAATTTGTGCAGCAGTGATTTCAAAAAAGGCACACAGATGCACAAATTGTCACAATTGTGAAATTTTGTGCAAATTTGTGCAAGTTGTGACAATTTGTGCAGTGAATAACTACACCAAATGTCACTGTGACATTTTGTGCAATGGTGACATTTTGTGCGGTAACAATCGTCCCCAGGATCAGCCTGAAAGTGCTCCCTAGCCAAGAGGAAGCCAGACAAATATTCGTGTGACTTTGCAGTCCCGTGGAATGCGTGGTCGTGGTGTGAATGTGAATGCGAGAGGTGAAAACCTACGATCACAGTGGACACGTGGTTGATGGATGCACAAACGAGCAGACTGTCCCATGCACAAATCAATCAAGCCATTTATCAAAAAAGAACGCTGAACATGTCCTCGTGGTTGGAAAACCAAGTATCTGGACTTCATGTGGAAGAATACACCATAAACAGCTTCAGAGGCACATTAGTAAGAGATTCATGCTGTGCCAAAGCCAATGTCAAATGTTCCTTGGTAGGATGATCAGTACACCAGCACTACACAGGAATGTCGCATATTGGACGGGCGTGTTGAGTCCTTTCCTGTGGCAAAAGAATTTTTACCCAATCTATGTTTGTGATAAAATATGTACGTGTGTCTTGGACTCCCCATTGACAGACCTACTGCTTGGAAATATACCTAGTGTGTTAATCTCAATGGTGGAAATGGTGAGTCTTTTGTGCACCCACAAGTTCTCGTCACAACTCATTCCCAGAGAAAAGCGAGTAAATCTGTCAAACGCTTTATTGTCCCCCACTATTCCCTGAATGTGATCCTAGATAAACGCAGAAACCTTCAGAAAGAGGATAGCACATTAAAGAAATCTTTTTAAAATGTTAACGTTTCGTGTAAAGATTCAAAATGTTCTTTATGGTGAGAGATGGTGTGCGGTATAGAGATTTAAAGATAAAAATGTTGTTACACATCAGCTTGTTTTCTCCCACTCGCTGAACTTTTGAGGAAAACATTTTTCGGGGAAAGGGTTGTCAGGAACTGTGCCTAAGTTCCCGGCGGTTTCATGCTTGTTTATTTGTGAAAAGTGTATGGCGACGGGAAACATATATAGCATATATAGCAAGCTAAAAAAAATGGATTTCAAGTCTTGTGCCTTGCTCACCTAGTCATGAAAAGTGAGTGACATGCAAGGCGCACGTGTACGAGAAGATAGCACAAGGTGATTTTTGTATCACCTGTAGGATGGGCAGTTGAATCAGAGGACAAACTGGTCAATGACGTTGCTTGGAAAGGCACCGACGAGGTTTTTAATGACACAGGTCAAAATCGACTGAAAATATCAAAACCATTACATTAATAAACAAAATTCATCGCAACATGGAAGTCATATTGGGGTAATGAGGTGTTCAACATGAAACATAGGACAGTTGTAATAAGCGAGTCACAGCCTTTTTTTTTTTTTTGATATGGTGAACAGAAAGTATCTTATTTGTACTCACGGAGACTCCCCAGAATGCGATCTCTGTTTTTGCATTGTTTTTAGGCACATTATCATTTGTTGGCCAATGCCATGTCCATGATTTTCCTGTAAAGCTGGATTGTCTGCCCCGTGAGTAAAGCTGTCTTCTGTCTGCTGTATCTGTAGGTCACATTCTCTGTGTGTTGATTGCGTTGTATTTACTGGCACGCCACAGCCTCATCGTCTCGCCTCCTCCTTCAGGCTACCCAACATGTTCGGACATCTCTGCACTTTCAGACCCATGGAGCACTGCCACTGTCTACAGGCTTGTGTTAAATACTGGGTTTGTGGCTTCACTTTTCTTACATTCATCAGCACAGAAATTCGTGTTGTCTCCGAAGAGACTCCGTCCAAGAGATACAATACAAGCAAGTTAAAGGACCCCACCACAGAGGCCCAGTTTCAAGCTTTCCTGAGCAACAGGTATTCAGCCCTTACCGAAACAATGCCTGGATCGACAGAATGGTGGGAGGAGATGAAGGATACCATGGCAACAGCTGGAACAGAAATCCTAGGGTTTAAAAAGTCACTGCGGGGATCCTGGATCAGTGATAACACATGGGAATTGATAGCAGAGAGGAAAGAACTCCTTCAGAAGAGACACTACTGCTCCTCAGACCAAGCAGCGTACTACCAGGAGTACATCGAGAAGGACAGGCAGGTGAAGCGAAATGCCCAGAAAGATAAAAGGGATCGGCTGGATAAGCAAGCAGAAGATGCCGAAGAAGCTGCCAGCCGCAACGACATGACAGCTGTCTACCAGATCGCAAAGAAGATAACTGTACTGTGAGGTTTGGCTCTGGACCTGTGAAGACAAAAGATGGGCACACTTCTGTCAAGAGGCGAGGAGAAACTTGCAAGATGGGCCGAGCACTTCAAAGAAGTTCTAAACAAACCCGAGCCACCGATACCAGCTGAGGCAGAAGACCCATCCCTGCTGCTCCCAATCAACACCGACGACTTTCCTGAAGAGGAGATCAGAACAGTCATCAAGATATAAAAGAACACTAAGACCCCTGGGTTCGATGGAATAACAGCGGAAATGCTCAAAGGTGGTGGTGACTGCATCGTCTCTTAGATGTGCAGTCTCTGTAACCAGGCCTGGAACTCCGGCGTCCTCCCAGAGGATTGTAAGAATGGCGAAGTCGTCTGTATTTAAAAAAAAAAAGGCAACCTCTCAGAGTGCGACACTGGAGAGGAGTTGCTCTACTGTCAATACCAGGGAAAGTGTACTGCCAGGTCATCCTCAACCGACTGCGCGACGTAGTGGACAATGAGCTCAAGTAAACAACAAGCAGGCTTCCGCCCAAAACGGTCCTGTGCGGAACAGATCTTCACATTAAGACAGATCATCGAGAAGTGTGGAGAGCACCAAGTACCCCTGGCCATCAGCTTCATTGACTTCACCAAAGCATTTGACAGTGTCCACAGACCATCACTGTGGAAAATCATGAAAACCTACGACATTCCAGAGAAAGTTGTGTCGGCCATAAAGCAGATATACATAAACTCCAAGTGCAGAGTCAGGACGGAAGATGGCTACAGTGACTGGTTTGAAGTTCTCACCAGAGTAGGCAAGGTTGTATCCTCTCCCCTCTCTTCTTTGTAACTGCCATTGACTGGGTTCTGAAACACGCAACCCAAGGAAAGGGAAATAAGTGGACAGAAAGAAACAGCCTTTCAGATCTGGATTTTGCCGATGACATTGCCGCTCTTACAAGCACCACTCAAGATCTGCAGGTGCTTGTAGATAACATTAACAGGTTTCCAAGCAATATTGGCCTCACCTCATCATCAGTGCCAAGAAGAAACTCGACGCTTTTGATACTAAGTGCCTACATAAGACTTGGGCATCAAATGGTCAGACTTTATACCAAATGAAGACGTCAGGGAGAGGTTCAAACAACTCCCCGTGTCAACCACCGTCTGCAGACGGCGCCTCCACTGGCTGGGTCATGTCTTAAGATTACCCTCTTCAAGACCCGCAAACCAGGCCATTAAATGGACCCCAGCAGGCCAGAGAAAAAGAGAACGACCCAGGATGAGCTGGCGACAGAGAATAGAGTGAGACCTCCGACTCGTTGACAGAGGATGGAGTGACACTTGCAAACTGGCTGAGGACCGTGCACAGTGGAGCGCTTTGACTGCCTCATGCGTCGCAAGACGCCGGAGCATCTAAGTACGTAGACCATGCACAGGCACAGTGAACAACTTTCAGCTAAATTTGGCAAGCATTTTGCTTTGTTGATAGAAAGCCGTCTTGCTGGCAGCAAAGCAAGGAAGCTACTCAAAAAGAAATGAAAAGAGAAAAAAAAGAAAATGATGAAGATTAATATTTTAAGTTAAAGACACTTTCTGAAATATTTCAAGGATTCATCTGATTTTGTTTCGTTTTCACAAAGTTTATCCCCGGGTAGAGTACGGGCGAATAGTCTACGTTTTCGTCGTGAGAGGGAAAGGCACAAGCTGGGTTTTTTTGTTTGTTTGTTTGTTTGTTTTTTTTTTTTTTTTTTTGTTTTCGTAAGTCAAGAGGTCGCAGAGATAGAAAAGATTTTCGTGGCTGGCTGAGGGCGAAAACTGTTTTAGGTCTATGAGAACCAGGGAATTTCATTCGTAAAAACAACTACTTTGTGTGGCACTGTTGATGCCACCTTGAAAAGGTATTCTTGAGTCCGTGAGGACCTGTTATCGTGTGAAATTGAAAATTTGTCTGTTTACTTATGTGACACCTAAGTAGAAATAATCTTAAGTAAGTAATATATATGTTTAGTTACTTATTACAAGAGGGCACTTAGTTTAGTTTTGTAAGACTGGTTGTTATTGACGTTGCATAAGCGACAGTCTGACAATATGTAACTGAAGAAAACCGGAGTAAGAAAAAGGAGTGGATAGAAGATAAGTGAGTAAAGAAGAGATCGGTAAAGAAAATGGAGATAGTGAAGTGAGGACAGAAGGAAAGATTGCTGTAACATATACACTAAGTCAATAAGTAGTATGATAGCGTGTCTCTCCAGAGTACTGGGGGCTGGTGTTGTGAGGATGGATAAGCATAATTATGCTATGTTTGGGATGACTGCCATGTGTTCAGCGATGTACGTCTCAAGTGTGCGGGATGTCTCACCTACATATACCTTATTGCACAGATCGCAGTGGATAGCATAATCAATGTTGTAGCCTTTAATTGGGAACAAATCTTTCGTACCATGCAGGACAGTGTATGACTTTGGGGAAAGGACAAATTTTGTAGTAGGATTCTGAGCAGGGAAAGTACCGGGTGACTTAGGCATGGTGATTGTGTTCAGTTTGGAGCGCACAAGAAGGTCTTTGTGGTTTTTGTTGCACCTAAAAGTAATCATGGGTTTAGTCTGCAAGGCAGGTTTTGTGAGTTTTTACGATGCGCCAGTTGGATTTGAAATGTAGACTATCAATGCGTTTATTCTGGACACGTCTGCTGTGTGGCTGTCTTCATCGTTAATGACAACACTGATGTATCCACGGTTGGTGAAAAACTCAAACATTGTCTTGTGACTCGTTTGTCCACGTTTCTCTGGGCGGTTCGCTAGCATTTATTTAAGATTTGTTTAGATTTCCGCCCGCAGTCGTCTCAATTTGCAACTACATAAAACTTTTTGGCTGCTTGGAGAGTTGGTAGTGTAGTTAGCAAAAAATGAAAATTAAAGAGCTGAATTTAAACTGGAACATAGGAATCAAAGTTAGCTGTATTATTATCTGTGTTTAATCCAATTCACATCATACGTAACAAAAACAACAAACATTTCTAGGCAACGTACTAAAATCTTGAACGTCACAGGGCAAACAAACAAAACACTGTTTCATATCCCAGTCATACTGATCCTAAAACAAACAATCGTTGACCATTCATAAAAGTGGATACAGTACTGTACAAATAGTACAACATGTCAGTGATCTCTTTGATAATAGTTTTTATTTGCGTATACTGTAATTTCCTCACACAATTTCTAACAAATTTCAGCATGTAAACCATTTTCTTTTAAATTCCATGCTCCTCATTTCTGTTTAGAGCATTCATTGCTAAATGCTTAACATTCTCGAAAAAAAAACGTTGGAAAACAAGCTGAACTGTATTTATGAGCACACTAGAACAGTTATTCAAGTTTTAAAACTGGATCCTGTGTATCAACTGAATGTTTTCGTCGCATCCGAACACTATAATTAAAAAACATTTTGACGATACAAGTAATGGCGTAAGGTATTCTCATTCCGATTAAGGAAATCGTCTTATTACCTGGTATTCAT
>JADBJO010000042.1:730000-760000 GCA_016801955.1 Conus betulinus | reverse complement strand
CTTGTCCTATCTGTAAAATAGTAAATATATATATATATATATATATATATATATATATATATGGCTACAATCCAGGCATTTTCAGAGATACAATCATCAGAAAAGACATACTCTAACCCTCTCTGGGCTGTCAAAACAGCCACAGAATGAGCGAGAAACACCATATTTCAAACAAGAAATAAATAGATTAAACGGACAAGTAGAGACATGGCTTTTTACAATTAATGTGACGCTTCCAGGTGGTAGGTAGTAAGATCCAATGCTTGGAGGCTGAGGTTGTCGATGGGGAGTCATAGGGTTACAAACAGAATCCCTTGCTGAGGTTGTCGATGGGGAGTCAATAGGGTTACAAACAGAATCCCTTGCTGAGGTTGTCGATGGGGAGTCAATAGGGTCACAAACAGAATCCCTTGCTGAGGTTGTCGATGGGGAGTCAAAAGGGTCACAAACAGAATCCCTTGCTGAGGTTGTCGATGGGGAGTCAATAGGGTTACAAACAGAATCCCTTGCTGAGGTTGTCGATGGGGAGTCAATAGGGTCACAAACAGAATCCCCTTGCTGAGGTTGTCGATGGGGAGTCAATAGGGTCACAAACAGAATCCCTTGCTGAGGTTCTCGATGGGGAGTCAAAAGGGTCATAAACAGAATCCCTTGCTGAGGTTGTCGATGGGGAGTCAATAGGGTCAAAACAGAATCCCTTGCTGAGGTTGTCGATGGGGAGTCAATAGGGCCATAAACAGAATCCCTTGCTGAGGTCGTCGATGGGGAATCAATAGGGTCACAAACAGAATTCCTTGCAGGCTTCTGTCTGCGCTACATCGACATCGACCGCGCTTTCTGGTCATTCGGAAAACTACGTTTTCGTTTTGCAGCCCCCAAGGTTGAAAATTATCTGCCAACTTGGCCCAAGCCAAGCGCTCTATCCTCCTGTCTGATACCTCCTGGTCTGCTTACAAATCAGGAACACTCCCGTCCTACAAACAATGTACTTCTCTCACGAATCACGTGCCTCTGCGTCCAATCAAAAAGAAGTAAAGATTAGGGATTCAAGCACTGTTCACCTATGGTCTAACATTTTTATTAACAGCTCAGTTTCTAAAATCGCCCCTGAGGTTCACGCCTAGTGTCTCTTGTCAGGACATCTCCCATCCCATGACAAAAAGAAACGGAGTCAGAAATGTAAACTAAAAACAAAAAGAAAAAAGAATAGACTAGACAAAATCTTACCACAACAACAAGTACACATTTGAAACCCCCCGCAACAAAGTTCAAAATCCATAAATCAAATAACTGTTACCTGAAAATGTTGAGTCAAATATAACCAAACAATGTCGGCAAAATTCAAAGACTGACGTTATTATACTGTTCAAAAAAAGAAACGCATGGGTGCTTAATTCAAAATATTTCCATATTCCAGAAGCCAAAATCAAATTGTAACCGCAGTAAATGTTCTGTTCAAAAAAAGAAACGTGCACTGTTGGTGCCCTATGCATCACATAGACTGGTCTGCCCAGCGTTTGCCTTCCCCTTCTGATCACTGAGAGAAACGCCTTCACCGCTGACAGGGGGTGGGGAAGAGTGGGAAAGAGGTGGAAGGGACAGGGAAGGGGGTGGAAGGGAGAAGGAAGGGGGTGGGAAGGGAGCGGGAAAAGGGTGGAGTGGAGTAGCTTCGCGGTGTGTGGGGTCGAGGGGAATCTGCTGACTTCCTTGAGAAGGCGTGGCAGAGGCAGGGAGATTCCCTTTGTTGACAGATCTGAGGGATTGGCAGGAATAGGGGAAACTCGTTAGTTTCTGGCAGTTATGATCACTGTGAGGATGGCTATGGGATACTCCTGATGTCGTGACACTCTTCAGGCTCCCCTCTGTGCTCCTTTGAAATGTAGAAGCTTCACCATGTGGCTTCACGTGCAGTTTTCCCTACAGGAAAATTCGAATTTTCCCTCCTCCCTCAGCTCTCTCAACTGTGCTGATGTCTACGGGCCAGGTCCAGTGCCACAGTCAGCTGGTCGCCTTTCATCTCTGCCCGAGTCTCATGATACGACATCAGGCGCATGAAGTCCCCCCATCTTTGAAACTTAGCGATCACAGGGCGTGGCTGAGCACTAGCACTTCGGGGTGTTCCAAGTCTGTGAGCACATTCTATGACATCATCAGACCGTTCTCAGCACACGATTCAGACCACTCATCTTTTGATTCCGGAATCCCAAAGAACTTTACATTGTTGCGCCTTGATAAACGTTCAAACGTATCAGTCTCCTCTTGCAAACCAGTGATTGTCTCACACAGCTCCTCTTCTTTCTTCAGATCGTCATTATCTTCACTATTCTCTTTCACTGCTTGACCAGTCTCTGTTGACTCTATAACTAAGCGTGAAATAGTTTCCTCCATTGCAATCTGCCTGCCCTCTATCTTCTTCAGACGGTCTCCATGGCGGTTCACTGTCTGGAGGATCTCAGAATACGAACATTCTAACTGTTTCTGTAAAGTAGAGAATTTCCCCAAGATCAATCCTGGGCCAGGGTTCTGGTGTACGTCGTTCGAGAGCAGGCCTGAATCCAAGCAGTCAATTGACAAAGGTGAGGGCAGCAGTGCAATACCCAGACAGGTAAACAGCTAAGGGTACTTCATGGTTTTCAAACACAGAAATAGAAGGCAAAGAAAAAGTTCCAAAACAAAGAGCAGGTTAAGGGGGGGGAGGGGGGGGGGGGGGGGGGGGGGGGAGATATTACTGTCTGGTTTTGCCAGGCAGTTGAACAATTCTCGTGCAAAACGCACAGAATTGCCAGGAAAAACAACACGCTGAGGCAGGCCAGCAACACATTTTTTGTAGATACAATTTTCACGTGCACGCGAAAGAGTTTACATCAGAAAATGGCTTAAAATTCTCCGTTTTCCAGCACAAATTCGAACACAAAAATGTCCTATTCCAGCCCTCCACAGTTCCAAAGAGACCATTCTGCTTGATATCCATGACACAAAATACCAAAGAAACCTACCTGCAAAACAGAATTGTACACACTCCGGTCCAAAACAGGTAATCAACTTGAATTTTCTTCACTGGTCGCACGTGACATCCTACACAGTCGCCATCTTGAATGTGCACCCGACACACTCACACGCACACACACACACACAGACACAGAGAGAGAGAGAGAGAGAGAGAGAGAGAGAGAGAGAGGAGGAATCCTCGGGTTGACCAAATGATCAAAGGACTGACGGTGTTACCCCAAGAAAAAATAAGTGACAGCCCACTGTGGAGGTAAATAAAGTATAGATTAATCATTCTGGTAGCCATTTGCGTCAAGCCTCCCCCGCCCCTCCTGCTCCAATACTGGAGCAATTCAAATCAGATCTTGCTTGCGCATACAAACAGAAAATATCTCCGTTATTTTCATAGCCCCTACAGTCAACCGCTGGTGTCTTGAAATGGACGCAAGAGGAAGAATATCGTATTGTCAAGTAAGCGGATACAGAAAATGACAGCACGCCCCTGTTCCCTCCCGTCCATCCCCATCCCACCTCATACCACATCCTCCCTCCCTTCCTCAGTCTCTGTCTCTCATTTTCGAGGAAGATCATTGCAGACTGACAATTTTTTCAACTTACAACTATGTAAACAGACTTGTTCTCAGTCAATCATTTCTTTCCAGTCAACTTTCCAGCAAACTTCTCACCAGACAACTTCCAGCAGATATCTTTCCAGCAGACATCTAAAGCAGGCGTCATCGATCCCAGCGGACAATGTACAAATATTGTCCCACAGACAACTTCATTGCAGACAACATCCAACCAGACGAGTTAAAAAAAATCAATTCTTTCATGCCATATACTATTACACATTACGCTTCTCGTCTCAGGGATTCAAGTTCAAATGTTTTAAAAACTTTACCAATAATACACAGGCGTGCACTAAAAATTAGGTCCTATATAACATAGTTCCCTAACCCTAAATCATTATACGTTTTCGAGTATCCTCCCTCCGAGCAAAAACTCAAGTGCAACAAGGCTATATTCATATACAAAGTGATGAATGGAAATGCGCCTCCCTCGATTTCAAACGATTTACCAACGAATGCTCATAAGTTAACGCCTGTACAAATAAAATTTTGTATACACTGGCATTACGTACTGGAGTAATTTGTCTTCATTTCTAAAGTAAATCTTGTATCGATACTTTTAAGCAGTGCCTGAAAGAATATTTGTTAAGTAACTTAAAAAAACGAGATAAAATGAATGAAACAAAATACATGTATATCAAAATTAGTTAAGTAGACTTAATAGAAAGAAATGAAATGTTGCACGCTTTTTAGCCCATCTATGCACAGACAGGATGTTAGCATATGTAATTTCAAAACAAGTTTGAATGGTTCATATAACTGGGCATCGTGTTTTACATCGGACGATACTGCATTGTTGCTCTTCATTTTTTTTTTCCATGTGACTTTTCCTCTTACACTTAACAATATCCTAATCTGTCCGACTATGTCTTCGCCGTTATCTCTGTTCTTGACGTACACGATTGTCTATCAGTCTGCCTACTTGGCTGTCTGCCTGTGTAATCTCTCTCTCTCTCTCTGCCTCTGTCTCTCTCTCTCTGTCTCTCTCCCTGTCTCTGTCTCTCTTTTCATGTTCTTGCGCACATGCGTAGGATTGGGGTAGAGGGGTGAGATATAAAGTGGGGTACGTACAGGAGAGTGTTTTAACAATGTAAGTGAGAGCGTGTTTTGCTTTAACGAAGTTGCTATAATGCAATTTTTTCCCCTTATATTAAGAAAGGGTGTTAATTCTAATGTTTCTTTTGATTTATTTACAAAGTGAGGCTACTGCAGGGAAAAACTAAACAAATTTTTAAAAAGTATTCAAACAACTCCGCCGAGCAACGTCGACAAACGAATTACTAGACAAAACACGACGTGTTTTGACCTCTTAGGTCTTCGTCAGGCAATATAAGCAGCACCCAGGACAACAAAAATGAACGAGAAATCACTTATCTTCGTCAAATTCGGTGCAAGATGGGCGTTGACTGAAAACTAGGCCGTCGGGAAGGAGACAATGCGAGTTAAAGTAGTAATGATGGTAGAAATAACACTGATAGAAATAATGATAATAATGATGATAGAAATGTTGAAAAAATTATAAAGAGGGGACTATTACCACTTTTACTGATAATATGGCAATAGCAGTTGTAGTATGGGAGAAAGGAGAGAGTGGTTAGAGGATTGTCGAACACTAGGGTTGTTGTGGCAACAATGTTAGTGGCGATGACGATGGTGATGATGATTGTAATGATGGTAATTTCAATAATAACACTGATATTTATAATAATGATAATGATACTAGCAGCAATAGTAACAGTAATGGCAATAATAATAATAATAATAATAATAGTAATAATAAAAGTAATGGTACAAAATGTGATAAAAAAATAATATCATAATAGTAATGATAAAAATAGTACTAAGTGAAGGGAGGAGAAAAAAGGAGGAGGGGGGGGGGGGGGGGGGGGGGGGGGGGGGACAGGAAGAACAAAGAAGAGAAGGAGGGTACAACTGATGAGAAGGATGGAATCTAATAGGTATATTAATAGTTTAATAGTTATGTTAATAGTTGCGACACTAGTTTCATGATTGTAACCATATAGTAATGATATTTATGCTACAGGAGGCTGGGAAAAATGGTAGGCTGGAATGTCAGAAATATTGTAAAGTGTACTGATAATATCATAATAGTAGTAAATATAATATTTGTAACAGTTATGAACAGTCATATCGATGGCAGTAGTAAAAATATATAGAAGTGGTAATACTAGTAATAACAGTGATCATAATAGTGGGTGTAGTGATGTAGATAATGGTGATGTCAATACTAACTGAGGTAATGAGAATAACAAAGTTGGTAAGGGTTTTTTTAATGATGGTGATGATGATTGTGATGATAATGATGATGTGATGACATTGCTACTGAGAGCAATAGTAATAAAAGTAAGATTGGTAATAGTAATAGTTAGTAGAAAGGAACAGAGATGGCCAATGAATAAAAAAAAAACGTTAAGTGCCACAGGAGCAGAGAGAAGGTGGTGAGGGTAAATATAGTAATGCTAATAATGGTAACGGTAGGTGAAAAGGAACAGGGATGATCAATGAGTAAGGTCAGGTAAGGTAAGATAATGTTGCTTATAGCCCAGCCGACCGCAAAGGGCCATATCAGGGCTGTCACCGCGATGAAGTCAACTCACAAGTAATTCATTCATACAACTCTTTCAAATACGTTTTCTAAAAACCTACCCGAAATTTTGTTAAAAAATATTTCCACTATGAAATCTCAGATCCGATGAAAAATGCTAATCTCCTTCAAGAATTCAAAGATCGCATCAGGTGGAACATCTCTGAACAAGGTTTTCATGGAATCTGCTGTAAATGTTAAAGTTTAATGTAAAATGTTTGTGTCTCACATCATGCAAGTCCCAACACTCTAGGAGAATATGTTTCATTGTGAGTAGTACATGACATGGAATGTACCACGGAGCTTTTTCACTCTTTTAAAAGGTATGAATGAGCAAAATATGAATGGCCGGTGTGCAGCAGGCATAGAACCGTTTCTTCTTTGCGACCACCAGACGCGGATGAGAGGAACTCTTTTAGGTTGGATCTGAAAGAGTTTGTTACCCGTCTGTGTATTCCAATCCTCCTGCCAGAGGTCTCTGACATAATCATTAACTTTTGGTTTCAGGTTTGTGCAGGGGGCAGATATGTTAGTTTCCCTGTTGTGGCACTCTTCGCCAAGCGATCAGCCATTTCATTCCCTCCGATGCCACATGACTGGGAACCCAAGCCGGAACAATGTTGTGACCTTCCGCTTTCAACGTGGTAAATTAGTGAAAGATTAACTGTGTTATTGGAGCAGGAAGAAGGGGGGAAGGGGGGGGGGGGGGGGGGGGAGGGGAACCACACACCCACACACATTTTGTTAGTGATTGTATATAAGTATTATGACTATTACTACTACAACTTTCTGCTGGTGATGGGATTAGTGATAATAGAGGACCTAGTAATTCTATGCATAATGGTAGGTTTAATAATGATAGCAATAGCAACAATAATGGCATCAGTAATGAAGACAATGATGATGATAATGACAGTAATGATACTAATCATGTGATGATGACGATGTGATGATGATCATCATCATTTTGGTGCTACATTCAAAGACTGTTTGCTAGCTTTGTGATCAACCGAAATCACTTTGCTTACAAAGTAAACAAAAAACAAAACAAAACAAAACAAAAAACAAACAAAATCGGTAGAAACAGCGATCCATGAAAAGGAAAACGGCAAACGTAACGAGCCATTAGCTTTTTATCAATGGTAAAGATGAAAGGAAAAGCAGTGGTATTAACAGGAAAGAGTGAACACAAATTAGGAGGAGGCAAACTTATGATGACAAGTGAAAGAGGACTGAATAAAATATCAGACTCAAGAGGACACAGGCTGAGAGGACGGATTAAACAAAAAAAGAGGGGGGCGGGTGGTTGGTGGGAGTGGCTGGGATAGGCGGCTGAGAGAAAAGTAAATATATATATATATATATATATACATACAGAGAGAGAGAGAGAGAGAGAGTGTGTGTATTTTTGTGTGTGTGTGCGCGCGCGCGCGTGCGTGTGTGTAGTCAGTCAACCATGAGTTAATCTGACAATAAATTGGTTTCAGTTAGTCTGTCAGTGTGTAGTAGTAGTAGTAGTAGTAGTAGTAGTAGTAGTAGTTCAGTTAGTACGTACTTCAGTTTTACGTCTTTTCACATATGTGATATTACACGAAGAGAGAAAGAGAGAGAGAGAGAGAGAGAGAGAGAGAGAGAGAGAGAGAGAGAGAGAGAGAGACAGAGACAGAGAGACAGACAGAGATGCATAAATGTCTGTGACTATGTAAGTGTATGCATAATGTGGTTATCTAAGTGCATGTACATGTCCCTCTAAATGTCCCTACAATATACCTGTAAATAATCTTAAAGTAAATGTTTAACTGGACTACAAATCAAAGAGAAAAACAACATTGAAGGCAAGCTTTAAATCTGAAAAGACTTAACACAATGACATGCCTGATATTGGTGGGAAATGAGCTTGAAGAGGTAAACAGTCAAACAGTAGATGCTTGCTGGTTATTCTTCGTTCTCCACAAATACATCTTGCTTCGTTTGTATATTTAGTTTTTAAGGCTTCAGGTTTTAATTTTATGCAATATTAAAATGAAATTTCTGTACTGGTACATATTTTTCACTTATAAATGAGGAATGCTGTTTACATGTTCATAACTAATTAAATAGGTGTTTTTATCAGCCACACCAAGCAACGTATTTTTGTAGTGTTTTTTGAATAGGCACCAGACGGTTTGCTTTAATAATTGATTGGCTTCAGGTAAAGAAAAGGATACATTCAGTACCGTAGCGCACTTTTCATTTCTGGCTCCTCTCTTTGCACGTATATAATCTAGCTCATTACCCCAAATACCACAATGCCATGGAATCCAACGGAAGCTGACATCAGTTCCCTTTACATATCAAGACATGAATAAGATGACATATTTCATTAACAAGAAAGGTTTTTTTTTTTTTTTTTTTTTTTTTTGCTGTCCCAACCTCTGCGCCACCTCAGAGGCAGTGCACCCACGCCGCCATTCGGACACCCCGCCCACAGCCACAGCCCAGCCGGCCCAGCCGCAGCCCCGGCACCGGCAATCCACAGGGAGCAGTCAATGTCAAGTCGTCAAGAGGCAACCCACCGGAGGAGACACTGCACTGCTGCCGAGTCACTTCAGTGGTGTTCAGTGGCGCCTGTTCTGATCTAACATACGCAGGACACCACCTACTAAGCCCCTACTGACGACAATAATTGCTTAGTCACGGAGCCGGCGTGAGTGAGCTCTCCCTCCGGAGGGCGCCACCACGTCCGTCCAACGACAGTCCCCCATGGACTCGCCGATACCGGTGACCCGACGGAACCAAACCAAGGCCACAGACGTGGAGAGGACATCGAAATTGAGGTCACCATGAGAGCAGGGCATGAAGGGCCACAGAATTTGAGACTTTTTTTTTTTTTTTTATGCTGATCGATGAGAATGAGGATGATTAAGATGATGCTACGGATTTCCCTTTCGGTCTGAGACTACATGACAGGACTGTACTCCACGCTTCCTTTCATAATATATCGCGGCGTCAACCAGGCCCGAGAGATACAGACACCTGCAGTGTTGGTCAGGAAATTTGAGCAACACTCTCAGAAATGCATCCATTAAGTGGATGAAACTCGACTGTGTGGTCCCAGTCTTCCCAACTGAGCCCGCAGCAAACTCAACTCTGGGTAGGAGCCGGTCGGGGCAGAAAAACCCACATGACTTCTGATGGGATTCGAACCCACGACCTCCCAGCCGGGAGTCCGCGACACTAACCACTTCGCCACGGCGGCTGGTTCATTAATAAGAGAAAGTTGTTGAAACGGTACATGGAAATTTTATGGTTTGCAGAATCGACACTGAATCTACACAAATAACTACTTTAAATTGATTGTGGCAAGTCATTTAAATGTGACAATGCCATAATAATAGCTATCATTTCGGCGACAAATATTGATCTGTCTTTTCCGATGGAGTATATCTTTTCAACCTTTTGTGATAGAATAACAAAAGCAGAACCTGACTGATTATTAGACAATACTGAACCATCTGTGTAAACGTGAGGATATTTATGTTCCTCTTGTAAATGCATCTTTACAGAATAAGATAAAACATTTGGTTGGTCAGTTTTGCTCACATCAGTGTGATCAAGATCAAAATGTGCTCTGTTTCTTTCCCAAGCTGGAGGAGAAAAACTGACGACTCTTTCAAAAGATTTTCTGTACAAGAACCAATGGTAGAATATATGATGAAATAGTCTTAGCTCCTTTTGGATAATGAGATTAAGGTTTTATACCAATCTGATTTTCGTTCACACCTGTGAGCGTGAACATTTCATTACATATTTGGCAAGTGTAAGCTTTCTATGTTCGTCTTATGGTAAAATATTAATTTCCTTATAAGTTCGGTAAGTTGAAGCATGGAACGGAAGACCAAGACATAATTCATAGGTTTTACTATCTATGCTTGCAGCTTTTGAAACAGGTGTTTAGGGGCACTGAAGAAAGCCTCTTGTGCATAGCATAATTTTGATCGGATCAGTGATGTAGCTAAATGTTTTAAAGTGTTTAAATCCTGACACCAGCTTTGTTTACTGATAATTTTCAAAAATGTTTAGTGTTTTTCTAGCTTAGTTCGGAAGGTACTAAATATGAAAATTCCACGTTCATTTAGATGTTAAATATGCTCCTAAAAATTTCACTAAAGATTTGTAGTCAAGTGTGACTGCATCCGTTTTAAAAGAGGGCAAATCGCTTGTATCGGCGCCATTGTTAAATAACACCATATGTGTTTTCTCACAAGAAAACATTAGACCATTCGCAAACATATATCTACCAAGACTTGTCTAATTCATTTTGGTAAGGTCTTTTTGCAGTAATTAAGTGTTCTTTTAGGACAATTTTTCCTTGTTGAAGTATTCATCCACACGCACAGATCGTCAGCATACTGCACAGCTGTGATATTTTTGCTTATATGTTTTGGAAGATCACAGAGTAAAATGTTAAACAACATTGGAGCTATCGCAGAGCCTTGTGGAATTCAAATTTGTAATGATTTAAATTCAGAGTACGTATTTTCTAATTTAACTTGTAGCTTTCTGTCTTGAACAAATTCTCTGATATGATAATAAAGATTGCCAGATAGACTTGTTTCTTAATTTGAATAACAATCTGGCATGCCAGACACTATCGAAAGCTCTTTTAACATAAAAAAATGTAGCCAAAACGCTTTTCGTTTCGCAAACTGGGTTTTTAACTTGTGTGCTATTTAACTATATGATCGATGACTGATCTTCCTTTTTGAAAACCGGCTTGATTGTGTGGTATTACGTCATATTTATCACTATCATATATCAATCTATTCAGGACTATTTTTTTCCATTGGTTTAGAGACATGAGAGGTTAAAGCTAATGGTCGATAACTATTTACATTTGTTGCAGATTTACCTTGTTTTACATGGGAATTATTACTGACTGCTTCCAAATTCCTGGCATAATACCCTCTGACCAAATCTGTTGAAATATTGTTTGCATAAATTTTATGAAATTATTTGGTAAGTGTTTTAACACAGAATTCGAAACTGCGTCTAACCCTACAGATAATGTATTGTTAGTTAATGAAAAAATAGCATCATTCACCTCATGTATTGTAAAAGGTGCATTGACAAAAAGATCACTCATAATAGGGATGTTTCTTTTCTTCCTCATCTCGAAGCTGTCTACATTCTGGTGAAAGACTTTCACCAGAATGTGTGTGTGTGTGTGTGTGTGTGTGTGTGTGTGTGTGTGTGTGTGTGTGTGCGGGCGTGTGTTTGTACATGTGTTTGGAGGGTATATGAGTGTTTTGTATATCTTCAAGTATGTGAATATGCACAGGAGAGAGAGAGAGAGAGAGAGAGAGAGAGAGAGAGAGAGAGAGAGAGAGAGAGAGAGAGAGAGAGAGAGAGAGAGAGAATGTGGAGAAAAAACGGTTCTGGGATCTTCGACGAGGTGAGAGAGATTATGTGGGGGTAGATTTAGGCGTGTCTGTGTATGCGGGGTGGGAAGTGGGGGTGGAGGGCAGTTCGAGAGATGAGTAAAAGGATGATGAAGGTGGGTGATTGCAGAGGCTAAGAAGGTTGGATGGAGCTGAGTGGATGAGCGGGGAAGGGGAACCACAGGGACGTGTGTCAACTGGATACGTTTTACAACTAGCTGATAAGGAAAGGAACGGAAGATAAACAATGCTGAAGAAGAAATCATTCTCTAAAACTGAGTCCCACTGTGTGATGGTGTCCAGACATTTGATTAGCAGGATGCCATACATTTTCCCTAGGTCATGTTGGTTTTATTTTGCAAGATAGCAGCAACATTAGTATGAGACAATGAGCGCATGAAACTGTTAAAATGTAGTCCAGTAGGGTACTGTGCTGAAGTCTCATGGATCTGAGCTGTTCAGTGAGCTGGTCACTGAAGGTGTGGCAAGTTTCACCTACATATGTTTTATCACACAGAGTGCGGGTTATGATGTATATCAGATCAGAAGAGTGACAGTTAAAGGAAGATTTTACGGTGAATTTTCTGAGGGGACCGTGAAAACAAAGGCAGAATAAAGGAAGGGGCAAATTTTGCAGTCATTGTTTGTGGTACGGGCGGAGGGAGTGAACTTGTGAAGGAAGGCTGGATGGACGCTTGGACAATCATGTCTCGAAGATTTCTCTCTGTTTTTGCGCTGAAACATGGTTTGGAGAACGTTGTTTGCAGTAAGGGTTCATTCTGTAAGATGTGAAAATTACATAGCATAGTGAATTGTTGCGGGACAGCAAGGTTATATGGATTGCAGGTGGGTACAGCAACTGTTCTATCACTATGGTCTCCAGACAGTTGGAACTGAGAGCTGCTAAACGTGTGACTTGACGTGCACGCTCAGTCTGTTGAGGACGTTCTCTGGATATCGACGAAAAATGGAAAAGGAACATAGCTTCATTGCTTACAAAGTCAGTAGCATCACTGCAAATTCATTTGAATCTCAGAAACCAGGTATATGGTATACTGTTTTGGGTGATAGTGGGGTGGATGGAGAATGAAAAAGGAACAAGAATCGTGAGTTTGAGTGGGATTGTAAACTACACTGGTCGAAAGGCTAACACAATGAGGCTGGTGAGGGATAATAATGTCCAAAATTGTTGCAGAACAGGGAGTTATGTGGTAAGTGTACTGGAGTAATGGGTGAAAGTGGGACTGATGTTGGATGAATTGGAATAGGCAGTGTGTGGAGCATGTGGAAACACCCAGGCAACCCTCAATGACACACCTGAATAGGGATGGGACTGAGCCTCGATTCTGAGTAACAGCCCAAGTTTTCAACATTTCTTACAGACAGACAGACATAGCGATCGCCCACATAGTCCCCATGGCGACTCCTCTTGTCTGCTTGAACGTCTCAGAGGTGAAGGAGAAGGAATGGAGTCAAAGGACAAGTTCGGGGAGATGATATATGGCGGGAATATGAATATAATTTCTGCTGTTGGACAAAAAAGTATTTCACAGCAATCAAACCAGCTTTTGTGTGGAATATTGGTGTTCAGTGAAAAAATGTCCATAATGAAATAACGTTCGGTTGTGCAGTCAGAAATGAAAGATGAATTCACTGATAAGTTTCAGCATATGGTTTGTGTCATTGGTATACATAGGAAGGGCACAAGTAAGTGGTTGAAACACAGTTCAGAAAAGAAGAAATGAGAGCTCTGGGGCCAGCCCATAAGGGAACTACAAGTCGTCCTGGGTTGCTGGGCTTTATGAATTCTGAGGAGGCGGTAGAACTGGATTTACCTGTTTTACTGGTGATATCATAACGCTAAACTTCATGAAGAACATTTCCTTCCGAGACAGCTTTTTATGGCGCGTCTAACAAGAGAACGGTCCGTTTTCATGGTGGATTTTGGGATGGCTGTGTACAAAGAGGAGTGAAACAGCTGTCTTCTGGTTTCTTTCAAATGAAGACCTTTTCGCAAACAACCATGGCATCCTCTGTATCACCTGGTTTCATCACAATATCAGATCTGTTGCGTAAAACGTGAAGACCTTGGGGTTCTGCGTGAGTAAGATTGGAATGCCTCAAGGGTTTGGGTTTAAGATCAGAGATTTGTCTCTGGCGCAAGTCAATATACTAATCAACGAATACAAATTTACCAGAAGGGGGATACCAGACACAAGAGGAATGCGGGAAAAGTCTGACAATGTCCCAAGAGGAGAGGCTTGTTGATGAGAGTAGTACATGGTTTGAAGATCCAAATGTGCTGCCAAAATTGCACATCAAAAAGAGATGCTGATTAAAAACTGAATTGATGTGGGGTTTGAGGAGCATGCATTTGGGCCCTTAGAAAGAACTTGACGTTGTTCGTGAAGTATCTGGAGGAACAGTAGTGATCAAGATGGCCACAGGCGCTTTGAGCGTCAGGAGGCTGTAAAAAGAATGTTTCTATGATTCTGAAGGCTCTCCAGTTTGTCGGTTTTCCTTCTTTTTATGGAATCAAACAGTCCTTGCTTTGACTTGATTATTTTGCTTAGACTATAGGTAATATTTCACTATCATGGATGAATCAGTGAAACTTAGATGGGAAATTATGGGGCGGAGAGAGAGTCTCTTGGTCAAGAGTTAGTCGCATTTGTGACTACTCAATATGAAAGGGGAAACAGAAAAGGCCACACAACAGAAAAGGAAATTACAAGAGCTGGAATATGAAACCATACAGCGTGATGAAATAGATCATCACTCTGCAGAATAGGGGAAAATAAGAGAGCAGGAAGAGGGAATAGCATGTTAATATGAGAGAGCATGAACTCGCTCTAAAAAAAAAAAGCTTGAAAAAAAAAAAAAACTGCAGAGACCTATAGCTCTTCTTACATGGACAGTCAACTTCTCAGCCTCCCGTTCAAATTTCAGCCACGAATTTTAGTGTGGATCCTTTCAATAAAGCTGCAGAAAGCATTGACGCATACCTTGACCGATTCAAGAGATTAGCAACAGAATTCATCCTGGATCCGGAAAAGTGTAACATCAAACTCGAACAAGGTCTCAGAGGCGCTGCATATGACGTGTATGCTGAATTACCACCACATAAAGTCGCTGATTAAGATTCAATTAAATGAGTACTCCTTACTCGGTATGAGCTGGTGGCCAAAGCATACTGAAAGAAAATTTGAAGCAAGCTGTGTGGCAGGAGAGAAACATATGGCCAGTTCATGGATACGCTTGTAACTTACCTCCATAAATAGTATTGTCCAACCATGACCAGACATTTGTCCGACTGGCTGAACTCATCCTCTATGAGCAACCGCGTGACACAATATCCACTAAATTACATCCTTTCATGCCAGAACAAGGTGCTTCAATGCTAGCTGATCTGATCAAGCATCATATGCCATCTGTCAGTGAGTGAATGATAGTAAATAACACACCAGGCACGTACCTGTATGACTGTGGATTGTCATATGACGCCATACTAAGAGCATCACTTGTTGATCCAACTGCTCTCAAAGAAGAGACCGTGACACTACAAAGAATTGACCTGACTCTAACCGCAACAAACTTGCCCATGGCGACTATCACAGTCGATACTAGATGTGCTAAAGGAGAGAACAAAGCAGCATTTGTGGACACAGAATCTATGACCTCATCTTTGGGTACTTTTATGTCATCCTTAGGAGTGCACCTCATCCTGAAACTGTATCCACAGTTCAGACGAGGGCTACCAAAATACAAAACCCTCTACCCCACAGGGAGATGAAACAGCCTCAGCTGACTGACTCGATCTTCGCCATGTGCTTTAGGAAGCAGCGCAAAAGTTTGTGGGTACATAATTTGTGCAAATAGTAATGGTCACGTCAAACTCAAGAAATGTGCATCTGAATCGATCAGTGAGTGAAGCTGAACTGTTTATATCACAGTCTGCATCTTAAGCGCATCGTTTTACACCCATGTTTCGGCTCTCTCTCTCTCTCTCTCTCTCTCTCTCTCTCTCTCTCTCTCTCTCTCTCTCTCTCTCAACTGTGTTAACTGCCTGATGGGGACAAACGGACTTGTTCCACAAAGAAAAATCTGGGAAAAATCATGGATGGCTTTTCATCACAAAGTGTCACCTTTTTCTCACTTTATGGACAAAGCAAATCTAGGGAGTCAAATATTTGAGTTAAAGTGCACGTCAGATGGTTGACAATAGAGATGTCGACTGTCTGCATGAGAGGCACATCGTTTCACGCACACACACACACACACACACACACACACACACACACAAAAAAAAAAAAAAAACAAAAAAAACTTTTAACTCTGATTGAACTGCTAGGCTGACGGATACAGCTAACTTGCTTTGGGAGTGCCAACCAGTGCCATTTGTGCTGTGAAAACAGCGGGGCCACACTTGCTAACGTGAACGTGAGCTTCTCTTGCAGATGCTCCAAACATTGTACTCTTGACAAATAGAGATGTCGACTGTCTGCATGAGAGGGCAAAATCGTTCACGCACACTACACACACCCCACAAACACCATTCGTGTGTTGCGTTTGCTACTGTCTTGGCATTGCAGAATGGCTATGGAACCGGAAGTGGCACACTTGCTGAACGTGAGTGGTAGCGACAGAGTGTTCTCTTGCAGATTCCAAACATGGTATTCGTTCAGTGTTTGGCTACCCTTGGCATTTCAGAAGATGGCTATGGAAAAGATTGCATGTCGTTGAACATTGACTGGTAGATTCACTCCTTTCAGTGCGGGCGTTTGCAATGATATATCAGTGGTAGCGTTCAGTGTTTCCCTGCTGTATCAGTGGTAGCGTTCAGTGTTTCCCCTGCTGTATCAGTGGTAGTGTTCAGAGTTTCCCCTGCTGTATCAGTGGTAGCGTTCAGTGTTTCCCCTGCTGTATCAGTGGTAGCGTTCAGTGTTTCCCCTGCTGTATCAGTGGTAGCGTTCAGTGTTTCCCTGCTGTATCAGTGGTAGCGTTCAGTGTTTCCCCTGCTGTATCAGTGGTAGCGTTTCAGTGTTTCCCCTGCTGTATCAGAGGTAGCGTTCAGTGTTTCCCTGCTGTATCAGTGGTAGCGTTCAGTGTTTCCCCTGCTGTATCAGACATAGCGTTCAGTGTTTCCCCTGCTGTATCAGTGGTAGCGTTCAGTCTTTCCCCTGCTGTATCAGACGTAGCGTTCAGTGTTTCCCCCCTGCTGTATCAGTGGTAGCGTTCAGTGTTTCCCCTGCTGTATCAGACGTAGCGTTCAGTGTTTCCCCTGCTGTATCAGTGGTAGCGTTCAGTGTTTCCCCTGCTGTATCAGTGGCAGCGTTCAGTGTTTCCCCTGCTGTATCAGAGGTAGCGTTCAGTGTTTCCCCGGCTGTATCAGTGGTAGCGTTCAGTGTTTCCCCTGCTGTATCAGTGGTAGTGTTCAGTGTTTCCCCTGCTGTCAGTGACGCTGTCATTATGCTGTAAACGTAGTGTTTCAGACCAACTAAGTAATCTGTTCTCTATTCATCCGTTTGGATAGATCTCTGCATTATGGAAAATGTATTCATGGAGATATTTGTTAACATTGGTTCCTCTATTTCCATAATCTTGGATTTACTTCATTCATTTTATTTTGATATGATTGCGCTATTTGTCCGCACTGATGTTGTACTTCGTAAACTAGCCTGTTAGGTCTGTGTCGTAACTGCTCGTATGTGACGGTAAGTCAAAGATTAACAATTGGTAATCGTTATTTCCAACTGAGCCAGTCGTTCAGCCTGTTTTTTTTTAAATGTAATTTTGTCAAATTGGGGTATCTCACTACACAGCATGTCTCTCTCACATGCTAGTATGGGCCAAGGTGTCTGCTTCAGACGAGATGTAAAGTGATCTATAGCAGTACTGTCTCAGTCAATAAGCATAGCATTGGCTTGTTTTAGTTTCATCAAGGAGGCGTCACTGTGTGCGGACTAGTCCATATACGCTACACAACATCCGCTAAATTTTGAGAGCACGCTGCGCATGATTTTGGCTTGCTTTGTTAATCACTACAGGGTGCCATTCGTTGACGTGTTCTTAACAAGACTCTTGCACATCAGTCACGGTTCAGTTTTGTATCCGAAGCGCCTGTTTTGTAGACGCTGTGTTACTTGTTGGGCTATTTATTTTTCTTATATAATGTGTTATCAGTTTTTATATTACCCATGTTGTTTGAAAACTACCATTGATCTGATTTGTATTTATCTATTTTATAACTATTGGTGCTGCTTCTTGTATTGACAATTATTTAGCTATAGCCGTCGTCAAGTATGGGTTCTCAGTTGTCATCTATTGATAGTCTCATTTAGCTGCTTCAACTGTGGGCTTTCAGTTTTTATACCTGTTTACTATCCACTTTCCTTAAATTATTAGTCTTCCATTGAACTTATTGTATTTAATGGCTGTACAGAACAGATTATTGACCACTTTGTATTAAAAGACTAAATTCTCAGCGCGTAAAGATAAACAGGTGTGCGTCTGACTCACATAGTCAGTTAAAACTGTACACTGGGGAGAGTGATATTATCAGTTCTTCGGTTAAACCATTCGGTATTTCAATTTCAAATTAACCATGCTATGAATACACAATTCCTTTACTATTTTGTTATCAATGTTATATGTGACATTTTGTTTCGTGTCTTTCATGCCATGTCTTCTCCTTGCCTTATCATTTTGTAAAGAAGATAAATCTGGCTGGGCTCTGCCTACATTTGAGTGGGACCCATTCTTTGCCTGCTCTCTCCTACCCTTACCATCCATCCCATTCGGTCCATTATATCTGGCGCTGTGAGTATGATTACTTCTTCACGCCAACTGTCCCATTCCTCCCCCTACCATAACCAACTTTGTCCCCCCCCCCCCACACACACACACACACGCGCGCGCGCGCACACACACACACACACACACACATATATATATATATATATATATATATATATATATATATATATATATATATATATATATATAAGTTGGGGAGAAAAGGAAGCACGGCTAAAGGGGTGGGGATGGGAGAACGGGAATGAAAAAGAGGGCATTAGACTATGAATATCAAATCCTTCTCTAGCAGTATATGAAGACCGTCATGGTCTGTCTTTAAATCAGAACCATTTCAACTGGCCGTCTAAAAGGGCATTTCGTCCCCTGATTCGCATCCCGCTTATTGTGTTGGTTCTCCCTTGGCATCAGAAGGAAATACATCACCAATCACTATGTAGCATTCTCACCACCAAGAGTTAAAAATAAAACAAACCCAGAATTCAACGGCATTCAAAAACAGCAAGTGATGGGCCGAAAAAACAAAATGAGACAAAAGTACCATGAGGAAATCAGCTGCGTTAAAAATAAGTCATTACTTAAAACGTAGTAAATGTCGTAGAAAACCTTTGAGCCCGTGCTTGAGGGTCCCTTTGGGGATACAAGAAAAATCGAAAGGTGTCAGCAGTCAGAGTTGTCAGTTTTACTGTAGCCACGCATTTTCAGTCACATCAGTGCTGACGAGCAGCTAAGAACAGTGCAAAACAGCCTTTAATCTCTAACAGCCTTTGGATCTTCTAAGAGATGCAATCTCTCAATGATTTACCACATAACATGTTGAACAGTGAGTCAAAACAAGTGGAGACCAGCCATTCCTTCGTCATTAAAACGCTTTGAAAAGATATACATTTTTTTTGAGAGGAGGGGTTGGGTGGGGGAGGGGGGGTGGGGGGGGTGGAGGGGGGATAAAATGGGAATGAAAGAGATGGCGTTGGATTAGGAGTAAAACGTATTTTACTGGCAGTATGCAAAGACCATTAACAGTCCGTCTTGAAAACAGAACCATTTAACCGATTGCTCAGAGGTGCCTTTCGTCTGCTGATTCAGAGTTATCTGCGCGAGCTGCTTAAGTGTGTTGCTCGTAATATACTGATGCATATACAGATATGGCTGTCTGGCTGTCCCACACGGACAGATAGCAAACCCTTCCAAATCCGTCGAAACCGTAAAGAGTTTTAGCACCTGCCACGCTCGGCCGTATGAGTAAAAACAGTTTTATGCCAATTACGCACAAGTCCCTCTTTATACCCACTCATCTTCTTTTGAAAGGTGAAGAAGCTCCGTGGTGCATTCCATGTAACGTACCTCTAACTATTAAGCAGATTATAGAGGAGTGTTGGAACTAACACTAAAATGTACAATAAGACAGCAAATTCCATGAAAATCATGTGAGGAGACATCCCACTAAATGTGATTTTTCAATTCTTTTCAGAGATCAACAGTTTACATATAGTTTATCATCAGAGCTAAAATTTCACGGAGGAAACATTTTTGAGCATGAAAGAAACATTTTTGAGATGTTTTAGCGTCTTTAGGTCTGTTTTAACAAATTGTGGGTTTTTTAACAACTGTATAGAGAACTAATTTTGACGAGGTATGGACCCTCGCGGTCAGCTGAGTTCAAATCACATGAACTGAACTGAATTGTCCGTCTGTCTCTGGTATGTGACTGTCTGGCTGCCCGTCTCCAACATACTGTCTATTGTTTTTTTTTTCTGAAGACCCACGTAAGCTGAATAAACCTTTAATACACAAAATAGCACACTCATAGCTTGCTGCCAACCATCTCCAGATTGCTTATTCTTCATTTTGTTGTCTTAAGTGTTGTTTTTCTTGCCTCAAGAAGACTAAGAAGTCGAAACGCGCCGTGTTTTGTCCTGTAATTCGTTTGTTCATGTTATGTGGCGGGGTTACAATTTACAAAATGATGAATCAAGGAAACTTGCCACTTTAAAATGTTCAGACACGTGTCCGCCCCGTTTTCTAAATTGTGTGAATACAGAAATGTGTATTGGGAATCAGCATACCCAGAGCCCTTGCAAGGTCCCATTACATTACTCAAACAAGAAGCTTGTTGTCTATTTTATTCCTATCGTTAACGGTTAAATACAGACAACTAGACTAAGGCATATTGCGTCAAACAGATTGTTAGTGACTCTCTACGACCATTGTCAATGGAACTGTGGAAAGCGGGCATCCAACAGGCAAACGGTCATGAAAGGACAACATAAAGGACGCTATGAACTTAAGATCATTAAGGACAGGCAACTGTGGTGATTGTCGATGGTAGACCAACCATCCGTTATCACATCCTGACCATCTGAAGTCATGAGATCAACTGGGACTTGGTATTACCACGAAACCGGAACCAAGCTGTAAATCCGAGTCCTGGGATCACAGACAAAGACATCCTGCAATTACTGGGAATTTTGTCGGCAGTTAAGCGTGAATTGGAAATGTCCCTATTCCGGAAACAATGTGAATAGCATTACCATTCCGAATCCCTCTTTCCCACATTAAAAACAAACAAACAAACAAAAAAAACTCAGGGCTTTTTGTGCGCAGTGGCACTAAAACCGGAAATGACGCAAGAGGTTGGCTTTGCCACACGAGAGCAGTCAAGGGAAATTTCTATGGTCCCGGAGACAAGCTGGTCAATGAGAACGGAGAGGATCTATAAAATCATTACAGGCAGGCAACGACACAAAGGGAAAGATTTCATGGCCATACTTGGCTCGCCCAGAAACGGGGTTTGTGGGGTGACAAAAATGTCAATTGGTTATAGATGACTGCGTGTCCTGAAAGCACGAGGGGCAGAGCTTTCTTTTTTTTCATGTTTATTCTATAGGTGATTTTGGAGAACCAGACTGTCGTTAACTTGGTGCGTGCGTGCATGCGCGCGCGCGCGCGCGCATGTGTGTATGGCAAAGAGAGAAACTTTCGTGTGTACGTATGTATACACACAAGCTGACGCAAAGTGGTGAGCAAGAGAGAGAGAGAGAGAGAGAGAGAGAGAGAGAGAGAGAGAATGACAAGGAGAGAGACAATGACAACAGTCTTAATGTCAAGGGGGGACAGAACAGTATCCGCGGTATCGATATGAAAACAGTAACAGTATCCACACACACACACGATACACAAACACACACACACACACACACACACACACACACACACACACACACACACACACACACAAAAAATCACTACAAAGATATGATTTTTCTCGTTTTGCACATACCACTTGATATCACACACACACACACACACACACACACACACACACACACACACACACACACACGCACGCACGCACGCACGGCACACACACACACATACATGCGCGCGCGCACGCACACATGCACACTACCAGAAAACAATGATGTGGAGACTTCCCCTGTGAAACAATAACCAGTTTAGTGTTTACAGCTTTCAGAGAAGGCACGAATAAGACTTTTTCAGTGCAGAGTGTAATGTAGATCAAACCGGTTTGTGTTCAGTGATGTGTGCGACCGTGTCGGGCTGGCTGACTTTAGTGTTACGTTATTGTCACGGTGAGTGTGCTGTTTCTTTTCAACACACTGTTGAATAATATCGTAGCTGAGTGTACCAGGGAAAACAACCACTCTTACCTGGAAACTCATTTGCCAACTGAACCATGGAGTGGTGGAGTATGTTAATGTGTACAGACAGTACGATATTCGTGTGTGCCCATGCATGTGCCAGTATTACTAACACTGGGAATGCAAGTAGGCCTTCCAGAACGGGAGAACCATTCGGCGATCATCAGGAGAGTGATGTGAGACGAGATATTTTTTCTACTCAGGTTCATCAAAACGAATGTTTCTGATCGAACTCACTGTGCCATTCGAAAGTAGAATGGAGCAAGCGCACCTCTATAAGCCAGCCTAGCGAGCGGGGATTGAGGGAATCTTGCTTCCACCAGGCCCAGATCCTCGCCATTGAAGTTGGAACGAGGGGATTTGTAGGCATATCAGTATGACCTCATGAAACGGATCGGGATTTTAGGTAAGAAGAGGACCAGGACTCTGAAGGCAATGGCAGAGGCAGCAGGAAAAAGTTCCAGCTGGATCTGGTCGAGGAGAAACACAGATCAGGTTTTCCGTTAGCAGTAGGGTAAGACATCCGTCTGAAAAGACGCGCCTTAAGACGCCCTTCCATCCATAAGCTGCGGGTTCGAATCCCGACAGCGCCAGGGGAAAAAAGTTGGCAGTAGATGTGCATCTGGGAGTCATAACCTGGATGCGGCCCGGCCTGTTTGGAATGTAAGGAGTTCAGCGCCGAAACGCTTGTCTGAGGGGGGTTTTCTTCTCTGAAGACCTTCTGCTGTCAAACTCTCCCCAGAGTTTCTTCCTGACACATGGTTGGACCGCTCACTTTTACTTTAACAAAAATCATTTCTGTGCAGGTAAGTTTGTGGTATGATTATGTTTAGTCTTTTTATTCTTATACTTACTTTTGTGCATTTCTGTGTATTATCTGGAATAAACAACGACAACAAGTGGTTATGAAAGCCAAAACCAAATCTTGAGTCATGACCTGGGGTGCGGCCCGGCCCCTTTGAGTGTAAGGAGTTCAGGGTCGAAACACTTGTCGGTGGGTGGGTGGGTGGGTGGGGGGGGGGGGGGGGGGGAGTCTTTTCTGAAGACGTTCTGCTGTCAAGCTCTCCCTAGAGTTTCTTCCCACTGGAAATGCTGCTGTGTCCCTACGACGACGTCTGATCATGGACGGACCACTGAGAAGCGGGAACATTTCGGAAAATCCTGGCCCAGATATACTCTTAACACGCTGGACAGTTTACCTGAGCACATAGCAGGTGAGAAGGAAATGAGAGATAATACATCTAAGCAGGATGAGGAGAGAGTGGGATCTCAAATGTCAACACAAATTCTGGAAATGTTACGTACACACAGGCAAGAGATGAAACAGCAAAACAAAACATATAGGACAACAATATGAAGCAATCAGACAGGAGCTACAGGACATAAAGACACACTTGAATAATGTACCCAGCAACTGTGAAGAAGTGTCTAATAAATGTGAAAAGATAAACCAAAGGTGTAACAAAATCGAACAAGAAAACAGTAAGCTAAGCTAACGGAGACAGTGGCGGAAATTGCAGACGACGTGAACCGTTTGTATGCTGAATCGCAAGAGGGGAAAGAAGAGAACATAATCTGTCTGTAACAACAGAAAACATGCAGAGACAAATACAAATCTGCACGAAGAAATAGACAGGCTTGAAGATTTCTCCAGAAGGGACCATCTTTGATTCCTTGGGATGCCACGTCAACAGGGGAATGAAGATTACTACGGTGCGCGCACAGCTGCCGTTGTGGAAGCGTTGAACAGTGTGGGAGGGGGGAGACACAGATACTGCGCGTGCACACCGCACCGGTCGCTCACAGCACGACCCACCGCCGATGGTAGTAAAGATGAAAAACTGGAGTGTCAAAATGGATTTATTACGAGACAGAGAATTTCAACACACAAACTAGGCGAGTCAGGCGTTAGACTAGCCAATGATCTAATAAGGAGACAGGCAGGGCTAGTGACACAGGCGAGAAGAGAAAATATTGAGCCGTTTTTCTCAAGAGAGATACTAGTAATAACGGACAAGACAGTAAGAGTTCCGAAGAAGACAGACAGAAACTGCATGGACACGGTGACCCGCAGACCAGGGAACAGAGCGGGGCAACCCCACCACCAGTTCAGAGGCTAGCTGTACGGGGGATTACGGTCAAGGTCAACGGCGTGGCGATAGTGCTGACGTCACGAGTGAGATGAGCCAAGCGGTGACACGGACGAGGAAACGAGGTTTCCACGCCACGACGTCAGCGCGACTTTGCAGCGGGGCCCTCTTCATCCGGGAACGGGAGTTTCACGGCGAAGAATATCTCACCACATGCCCAGACACGGGCCACGTGCAAATCGCAACCAGAATCACGTCAGCTTCTGTAAAACAGGCCAACGTGAAGGGGTTCTTACGGGGACCGACACAAACTGGGTCAGGGAGAAATTCTTGCACCCCGGGGTACAGTGCAGTTGGCAAATAGGACAGGCAGAACCACCGACCATCAGATATTCCTTTTGAATTACAATGTGGAGAATCTGTTAAATAAGTTGTCTGACGTTTCTTGAGAGAGATAGAGAGAGAGAGAGAGGGTGGCAAAGAAAGGGTTGCGGGGAGATAACAATAAAGGAAATTTACGAATGCCTTGCGTCTGCCGAGGTCAGGGCATTTATACGATACGATACGAGAGAGAGAGAGAGAGAGAGAGTCAAATATTTATTGCTATATGCTTCCAGCTCATTCACAACTGGGAGGGGAAAAGGTGGGATGGATGGGATGGGGGATGGGGCAGTTTGGGGAGAGTTCAGGGGGCGGTAGGAACGGAAAAAGAAAATATGAAAAACCAACTGAATCAGATACAGCATGCCATTTAAGATACAGGTTTGCGATATGGAATCCATAAAGCGGTAGTAATTGGACCCAAAAAATATGAAATGTATATTAATTCTGAAGTCACAGTTGGTGCCGCCATATTTTAAAAAGAAACACATTTTATGACGTGTCCAGACAAGGATTTTCTTTCTCTCCAGCACTGAAACACACACTGTCTGTCCCTTTTGTATATTGCACTGGCGAGAATGTTGTCCACTGCTCGAGTCATTCTTTCCTCACTTATTTTGTTCCTATAATGTTGCTTCGCTGGGCCATCAGTTCCACTGAAAACACTGGCCTCGTTGTCGACATCCGATCTCTTGTTTCTCGTCTGCTGTGTCAGTGTCACATTTTCTGTTTGTTGGTTGTATCACTTTGGCCGGAAGACTACAATTCACACTGTTCAGATCTTCTCTAGAGTGATCAACGTTTCTACTCATGCCTGTATTTTCTAACGCTAACGACCGTCAGGGAGCCCTGTCACTGTAGGCTGGGCCGGAAAACATGACACACTTGCAGATTGACTTGCACACTCACCAGCACAGGTAATCTGGCTGTCTTGGAACGTGTGTCGATCGCGGTAATGTACGCTTCACTGTAAAACAAACTTGGAGGGGTTGGAAGAAGGGGTGCAGTGGGGGAAGAGGGCAGTCTTGAGTCTCTTAATTCCTATGAGTCCCTGCTCTCTTCATGTCACTGGACACTTGCGATGGACATTTACGGCGATACACCAGCGTCATTGCCCGTCAGCTGTGAAGGTTGACTCACTGATGTCAGCCGAAGAATGACTACCCGTATGGTCCCCTCTACCTTCTTTTTTTTGAAGGAATATACATACATACACACACACACATATATATATATACATATATATATATATATATATATATATATATATATATATATATATAACAAGTAAAGTAAATCCACATGCCCTTGCCTGTTTCTTCCACTTCATTTCATTGTTCAAATTTTCCGCTTTTCAGCCTTCATCAGGAATATATATATATATATATATATATATATATATATATATGAGAAAAGACGAATCAAATGAGCTGAGAGCTATATGATCATGGCAGAACAAGCCGGTTTTAGGTCAGGTAACACTACAACTGATTAGTTTTCACATTATATGCAATTGCACAAAAATACATTCAAAGGAATTCCAACTTTATCTCGCCTTTGTCGTTCTTAAGAATTTTTTTCTATTATGTCAATAAGAATACTTTATGATCAGTGCTGAGAAAGAATGGTGTTAACAGAAAAGTGCATAACGTCTTCAAGGAATTTACGGTTCAGTGTTGAAATGTATCTGTGATAAGGTAATCATTCAAAGTTTTTCGAATGCCCAAGAGGTGTAAAGCAAAGATATATTCTTAGTCCACTGTCGTTTTCTCTTCTTTTTTTTCTTTCTTTTTCACAACTGAGTCGACCACAGGCATTGTAAGTCTGCTAATGCAGACACCTCAGCTGATTTCACGTGCAACTGATGATGGTCTGTGTCGATGATCTATATATATCTGGGAAAGTATTCGACACACAAATTCAAACAGTTCTATTTTATTCAGTAGAAATTCAGGACTTGAAAACAGTACAGAAATACAGGAAATTCACGTTTGCGGTGAAAGGGATTTCTTTGTGTACCAGTTAACTCTTCCAGCAGACTTTTCTACAGGGAGACAGGCAGACATTCATAATGTGTACTCTGAAATGTAATAAATATTGGTTAAAATGGCTAGATTACCCCTGACAAACAGTTGCAAATGATATGCTCGTTTACCAGTATAAATCATCACCACAACTCGACATCCAATATTAGCAATTACTGGTCGCAGATGGTTCTGGTATTATGTGGATGTGTTAAGATGTTGGGTACCAGGTTAGTTTCCGATGTGAATTTAGGCATCGCTTACAGGGTAACTATAATTAGAACTGGCATTTATATATAGAAAATAATACAACATGAATGGTTTTCTTTTCATTCAAGTGTTCGTTTGAAACTGAAAAATGTTTGTGCTAATCACAAGCAAATGGCATAGAGGTGCACTTGTTGAATCCAGATTTCGAAAGTGCGAGTTCAAAATCCCCGAAAACTGGTTCACTCCTGATGAAGAAGGGTCTGCGTGCCCAGCATGTGGGACTGGTAGCGAACATGAATCCAAGTTCATTTTAAGTGTCTACTTTGCTCGCATTAAAAAAAAAACATCATCTTATGGTATTTCTAATCTACCAAATCAGTAATTGAATTATTATGTTAAGAGCACAAAATGAAGAACTCCCTGGGCGAGTCAAATGTATTGCAGTTGCGTTGAAATGGAGAATTCTCATTTGCTAAGAAAGCAAACAAGGAGAGGAAAGACAACAGAAACAAGTAACCAGTGATACGATTTACAGGTTCCTCTCATGGATGTGCGAAGTATTAAACATCATAGATGTTTCGTCAATCAATAGTTTTGCTATGTGACAGGAGTTAAGATGCTGTTAGAGCTGTTTGACAGAAAACTTTGTAAAGTTAACGGAAATAAAACTGACCAGTGTCGTCAACATCTCTGTCCCTGCCTCCCTACCTGTATCTATTATTCACTGCATTGATGAGTGAATCACATAAGCCAGTACCTGGCGGAAGCACTGATGTCACTGTCGTGCAAACTATTGATTATTGATATTGTCACCCTATCGATCTCCTCCCTGAGAGGTTTAGGGTCGGAAAGCCAACTGTCATTAATCTGCTGAGAGATACGAGGGCACATCGGTTTAAATGCCCACTGGTCCTTGGGATCTGCTTGCTTGCTGCGGCAACAGATCGATCAGTCGGGGTATCGCTTCCTGACAAGTATGTGGACGTTGGTCATTAACTGACTTATTTCTGTGTTTTGGTTCCAGACATTTGCACGTGGTTGGTGTGAACACTGCCTTATGCATCAACTAGCTTGGACACTGGAGTAGGTATCAGCTGCCTTGAATACTGGCTTAAACATCAACCGACTTTTTTTTAAAAAAAGGAAAGAAAGAAAAAAAATGAAAATGTAGAAGTAAACATATCTGTACAAGCTTGTTTCAAGCTTTCGCTCTCTTCAGGATGTTTTTTGGGGCGCGCTATCGGTGTTATATAGCGTGCGGGTCCTGATTTCATTTTTGTGCGCATGCTGTGTAACACCGATAGCGCGCCCGCGCCCCAAAAAAACATCCCGAAGAGAGCGAAAGCTTGAAACAAGCTTGTACAGATATTTTTACTTCTGCATTTTAATACCTCATTTTAACGAATATATATATATATATATATATATATATATATATATATATATATATATATATATATATTACACTGTTATAACGACACACATGATCATTTTTCTGATAACAGACCGTGTTGCTTGTTTCATGGTGTAGCTGTTTTTGGTGGGATGTTTCATCATCTATTACTTAGAAAATATTTTGATCACTTCAGAGAGAGAGAGAGAGAGAGAGAGAGAGAGAGAGAGAGGGAGAGAGAGAGAGATTGATTTTAATCAATACAGGCCACAATAAATTTCGATTGATCGAGTCAAACGCTTTTTCAAATCAATAAATGATATGTATACCTTGCCGTTAATAAAAGAAGACTGCTTCTGAATCAAGGCAAGAAGGGGTACACATATGATCAACAGTGGAGTATCCGCGTTAAAATCCAGCCTGATATTCGCCAGTTAAGTTGTGTCCTTCTACATATTCCTGGAGTCTTGAATTAATAATGGCACTAAATAATTTGCTACTTATATCAGACAACGAAACACCTCAGTAATTATTCACCTTGTTCATATCCCCCTTCTTATATTGTGGAAAAGTTATAGACTCGCTCCAAGACTCGGGAATATTTACCTTCTGGAGCAATGCATTAAAAACATGACAAAAAAGTGTATGATTGTTTCACACGGAGCTTTCATTCTCCAGTAATTCCGTCCAAGACCTGCAGCTTTAGAGAGAGCGAGCGAGCGAGCGAGCGAGCGAGAGAGAGAGAGAGAGAGAGAGAGAGAGAGAGAGAGAGAGAGAGAGAGAGAGAGATGAGACTGACGGTTTATAATGCCACTAGCAATAAAGCTCTTTTCGCATGGGGGGTTACAATTACTGCATTAACAGATTGCGTCAAGTATCTGTAATTGAAAGACATACAATTCGAACAATTCAACTAGAAATTCAAATCTACAATCGGCAACACGCACCTGCACAGATACAAACACACTCACACATACAATGCACGCACGTGCGCAGGCACACATACACATGCACACACATGCACGCGCGCGCACACACGCACGCACACACACGCGCGCGCGCGCGCGCACACACACACACACACACACACACACACACACACACACACACACTCCGCACACCTCAGTAATCCGTCGATTTCGACTATCAAGCCATGAAAATTAAGCGCTAACAAAAGTGGATTTATACATGTCACATATTTTAGGTCAACAATTTGTTCATGATATTCTTTCTTCGAAAATCACTAACTTCTGCTATATTTCTTGCAAATGAGATGGTTTTTTTTTTTTTGTTTGTTCTTGCTGGATAGAATTGCTATGAGATCTTTTCTCTGTGTAGCTGGCTTACTGAAAACTTTGCATCTACTTCGAATATCTGCGTAAGCAAACTGTACTTCGTCTTCACTGTGTTTCTCTCTACACACGTGGGGCATGCTTTATTGTCCGGTGCTTCGAAACATTTTTTGTTTGCACTGAGGCCCCAGTGTTCTAGTTCGAAATTTTGTTAATATAACGTATTTATGTCATTTATTTGTCATAGTCATGAAATACTTTTTCCCATTTCCAAATTACTTTTAAACGAGAGCAACCATTCGCATTCGTGGTTTCCATCCATGTTGGAATGCTATTTTGTCTGTAAGAACAAACTGAACGATCCTTAAATTCCGATATAAACTGTGCATTGCCTACTCCTTGACAAAGCCAAACGATACCAAAACCATTTTCTGTTAGTATTTGAGACACCCAATTAAATTTTCCCATGTTGTAACAAAAGTTTTCTTTTTTT
>JADBJO010000042.1:697500-722500 GCA_016801955.1 Conus betulinus | reverse complement strand
ATTTCAAGCAAATGTTAACCAGAACAACAACAGAGGTCCTCTGAAGAAGATGATAAATGCAAACCCTAAAGTACATGCGATGTCTTGATGTGTGGCACAACAACAAAGAGCTTAAAACTGCGCAACGAGACTGACGAGGATAATATATAGTGGATCAGTGAAGAAATAAAGAAGGAACAGAAAACGGTATCAAACAACAGTGTGAACATGCTGAAAATGAAAACTAGACAACGACAACACAAGGAAGTTTTTTTTTTAAATTGTAAAGGGGTTGACCAATCCAGGACAAAGACGGCAACACTTTCGCACCGTAAGAGGATATCATATAAGGATGGACGTCTGATTTCTGCTGTGAATTCAACAACGAACGGAGATGGGGATCCAAGTGTGCTAGAAGTACAGATTCATCAAATGAAGGCGACTTTCAAATACTCTGTGAAGAGGTCGTCCCAGCGTTGAAGTCGCTAAAACGTGATCGGGCTGCAACGCATCAACATCCATGCAGTACTCGTAAAACATGACAGAGAGACAGCAACTGATATCGTAATCGCCTTCTGCAGCAAAATCTGGTAAACTGTCGGGATAATAAGATAAGATAATGTTGCTTATAGCCCAACCGACCACAAAGGGCCACATCAGGGCTGTCACCACGTTAAAATCAACTCACAAGTCTGTCATTCACACAATTCTTTAAAATACATTGAAAAATCCATCCAAAGTTTTGTTTAAAGTCTTTCCACTGTAAAATCTCAGATCCGATCAAAAATGTTAATCTCCTTCAAGAACTCAAAGATCGCGTCAGGCGGGACGTCTCTGAACAAGGTTTTCACGGAATCTGCTGTAAAATGTTTGTGTCTCACATCGTGCAAGTCTCTAAAAGAATATGTTTCATTGAGTGGCACATGACATCGAATGCGCCACGGAGCTTCTTCACTCTTCAAAGGTATGAATGGGTAAAATACGAATGGCCGGTGTGCAGCCGGCACAGAGCTGTTTCTTCTTTACGACCACCAGACGTAGATGAGAGGAACTCCTTAAGGTTTGGACGGATCTGAAAGAGTTTGTTATCCGTCTGTGTATTCCAGTCCTCCTGCCAGAGGTCTCTGACATAATCGTTAATTTTGGGTTTCAGATCTGAGCAGGGGATATATATGTTGGGCTCGATCCCCTACCGTCAATTTCCATGAGAAAGAAAAGATCGAACACTTCCAGCACTATCACACTGTCCGTGTCATCAACACTTCCAGCACTATCACACTGTCAGTGTCATCAACACTTTCAGCACTATCACACTGTCAGTGTCATCAACACTTCCAGCACTATCACACTGTCAGTGTCATCAACACTTCCAGCACTATCACACTGTCAGTGTCATCAACACTTCCAGCACTATCACACTGTGGAGTGTCATCAAGGAGTGCTAGCGAAGAAGGAGTTCTCACAGAAGAAGGAGTGCTCAGTCACACAATGAAGGAGTTCTCAGTCACACTGAAGGAATGTCAGTCACACTGAAGGAATGGACACTGAAGGAAGTCACACTGAAGGAATGGTCAGTCCACACTGAAGGATGGTCAGTCACACTGAAGGAATGATCAGCCACACTGAAGGAATGGTCAGTCACACTGAAGGAATGCTCTGTCACTGGAGTCACACCGAAGGAATGGTCAGTCACACTGAAGGAATGCTCAGTCACAATGCTCAGAAGGAATGCTCAGTCACACTGGAGGAATTTCAGTCACACTGAAGGAATGTTCAGTCACACTGAAGGAATGTTCAGTCACACCGAAGGAATGCTCAGACATACTGAAGGAATGTTCAGTCACACTGAAGTAATGATCAGTCATACTGAAGGAATGATCAGTCACACTGAAGGAATAGTCAGTCATACTGAAGGAACGCTCAGTCATACTGAACAGATATCAGCTGCAAACCGGTACTGTAACTGCTGAAGAACTATCTGGAATCCGCGAAGTCTGCATAACAGAAAGAATCGAGCCCCCCCCCCCCCCCCCCCCCCCCCCCCCCCCCCCAGCACAAGAGAGCTCTATCATGTCTTCGAAGACTTCATGACGACGTTTGACAGCATGTGAAAGGAGGCGCTAGGGGTAAAAACTACAGAAATATAACATCGGGCATATACTAATCAATATCACCCAACAATTATACACCAAAGCGACCAGTACGGTACTCGCATAGAGTGGACTGGAAATGGTTCCATATTCAGTTGAAGTTCGTCAGGCCTGCCTTCTGTCTCCCACACTTTGCAGACTACATCAATGTCAAAAGACTAGTTGCAACATCAGCAAGTTGAGCATGGAAACCAGCCCCGAGAAGACCAGTTAAAGACCAGCCACATCATCACCATTACGACTGATGTAAGTGCCCGTAGACAGAAGCTTGGAACTATTCAATGCTTTACTTATCTGGCATGCATTATCAAATGAAGGATCCGATCAAGAAGTAGGGTATTAGAGAAAACACAGCTGTGTCAAGAAATGAAACCCGTAGGGACGGACTCACAATGATCCATGAAACACAAAATCAGGATCCAGCGTGTGCTGGTATATACCATCGTCCTGTATGCACGACAGAAATGGACCCTAAACACCGGAAGCTGGAAAGAAGCCTCCGGGCCATGGAAGCTGGACTGAGTGGCAAGATACTAAACATCTGATATACTGATCATATCACCAACTGCAATTACACCAAATCTTCAAGCAGCACATTGAATCACATACAGATTTGCTAATATCACTCAGAAAAATCAAACTGTTAGGCATGACCACGTAACAAGATCCACTGGCTCGCCAGCAACAATCCAAAAGGGTACTATTGAGGGAGACAGAGGACTGCAGAATGGAACCCACTTGCAGTCACCGAGGTCTTGGCACACAACCAGCAGAGCTGGATGAACCTGGTCAAACAGTTCTTCAGTGCGGCGCCACAGTCACTCATCACGGAGTAGGGGAGAAGATAAAGAAAGGTCTTCTCTCCCAGTTTGCTCAAAGGCGGGTCTAGGACATACAAAGCATTTGGATCTTACTGGCTTTTGTCACAAAAAAAAAGCATCAACACCTGAATAGCACTCATCCAGACCCCGTCATAGCATCACTGCTGCATCAAAGTGAACTTCTGTTTGACTCTGCCTTCTCTGAACATGTAGCGTTGGAACCCACACAGACACAGGCACAGATCACGGAAACTGCTGTTTGTGAGCTGTCGCAAAGCACTGTAATGCAGCCGTGTCTGACAGTGGACCGGCGCCTTTATATGTCACTATTCCTTTGCATCTGCAAACGTCGCACGATCCTTTCCCAGCCCGAACATAATCGCTAACATGTCATTGTTCGTGTTCCTGCACACAGACACAGTGTTAACCTATGCGCACTTCCATGACAATGGTATCACAGTCACCTCTGCTTTACATCGATTTCCAAGGAGTCTATCCCCGAGCCTGCGGCTAATGGCCACTATTGGAGCAAATGCACGTAGGTACTGGAGCTGCCTGTCTGTAAGGCCTTCGGAGGTATGGGAGATGGTATGTGTGTGTTCATGTGGGTAGAACAGAAAAAGCACAGGGCGGGAGGGGGTGGGGGTGGGGGGCGCGTCGGGGGCGGACGGAAAGGGGAGATAAGTGGTTTATTCAAGGAAAGCGGTATAAGCTGCAAATTGTAGAAACTTACTGATTGTGCTTCTCTCTCTCTCTCTCTCTCTCTCTCTCTCTCTCTCTCTCTCTCTCTCTCTCTCTCTCTGACGTTTCATGTTGTTGATTATAACTGTTGAAGACTCTCTCTCTCTCCTCCCCCTCTCTCTCTCTGACGTTTCATGTTGTTGGTTATAACTGTTGAAGACTCTCTCTCTCTCTCCATTGTGCTCTCTCTCTCTCCATTGTGCGCTCTCTTCTGAACGAGTACGGGCGTGCATGCGTGCGCGCGCGCACGTGTGTGTGTGTGTGTGTGTGTGTGTGTGTGTGTGTGTGTGTGTGTGTGTGTGTATGAGCGTGCGTGCGTGCGTGCGTATGAGGGGGGAGGGGGGGGAGAAGAGGGAGTAGGATGCGTATGCATAAATACACTTTAGCGCTCGGGCGCGCGCGCGCGCGTGCGCATGAGGGAGGGAGACAAAAAGGTGCGTGTACGTGAGACATGTAAGGAAAAGGCGGACAATGCCCAAAGAAGTGATGCAGGAATACACAACAAGCGAGCGAGCGACCGTGAGAGAGAGAGAGAGAGAGAGAGAGAGAGAGAGAGAGAGAGAGAGAGAAGCACCTGCTGTGAAGAGAGAGAGAGTGAACAACCCGCCCTGTCATAAGCGATCAATCCGGCAATGGCTTTCAGCTCAATGGCCGGCAAGGCAACTGACATGTTAACACACGACACTTTACCTGTGTTACCTCCAATGAAACATTTTAATATTTAAGTTGTTTCTTGACTGCCTACAGATACGCGCGAGTCCCTAATGCAATACAAGTTGCCTGACACAACCTGAGAAGATAACAATACAGTTCGTCTCTTGACTCAAGATGAGTTTTCTCTTGGGTAACTTACTTTAAGTACGCACGACAGTAGACTACAATGAGTTGGATCTTATGGCGAATTTGTTGACACATGCGGGGAGAACAAGCACTGACGAAACAGTAACAACTCTTCAACGGTAATTGAAATGATTTTGCGACTGACAGCTCAAAAACTGAAGTACAACTTAAATTCCACAATGGGAACAATGATACTTATCTGATTTCATCACTGGTCTAACTGGCGATAATTTGAAGTCAAAGTTTCATCAAAGGAAAGTTTTAGGCAAGAAGTATCATGTCTACAGTTTGAGATACCTGATATTGAATTAGGGCCTTTGCATTCAAACCTAATTATCCCAATGTCCATTAAGCATGCAAACGTAACACGTTCAGGCGAAACATGAAAGAAAGAAGGCTGGCTTAATAAAATAACACACCTGTCAAACACTTGAGACGCGCCGGCACTGCAGCAAGTCGCACGAAACAAGAGTGAACTTGAGTGCTGTCGCATCGAAGATTACCTGGTAAACTTGAGCTTGACTTGTCTGTCCATGCGAGTGGTCGATGGCGCATCTGCGCCACACGCTGGGCTTTCGCGCTATGAACGTTCTATGAATAGGAATGGCAGTGTGTGAAAAGAAAAAACGCTTCGCGCAAAGCCGTTTCGACTGTCGGGTCACGCATTCTCAACACAGCGCAGCACACTGTAACGTATTCTATTATGGGTTTGATTTGTGTAAGAGAGAGAGAGAGAGAGAGAGAGAGAGAGAGAGAGAGAGAGAGAGGACTATTACACACACACACACACACACACACACACACACACATATATATATATATATATATATATATATATATATTATTACAGAGAGAGAGGTGCAATTATTACACACACACACACACACACACACACACACACACACACATTTATACATATATATATATATATATATATTATACAGAGAGAGAGAGAGAGAGAGAGAGAGAGAGAGAGAGAGAGAGAGAGAGAGAGATGTGTGTACACACACACACACACACACATAAATATGTATATGTGTGTGTGTGTGTGTGTGTGTGTGTGTGTGTGTGTGTGTGTGTGTGTGTGTGTGTGTGTGTGTGTGGTATATAAAGAAAATTTAAGTACTGTATCTGCCAAACATGAACAAACATATTATTACACACACACACACACACACACACACACACACACACACACACATATATATATATATATATATATATATATATATATAGAGAGAGAGAGAGAGAGAGAGAGAGAGATGTGTGTGTGTACACACACACACACACACACACACACACACACACACACACACAAATATGTATGTGTGTGTGTGTATGTATATATATATATATATAAAGAAAATTTAAGTACTGTATCTGCCAAACATGAACAAACGAATCACAAGACAAAACACAGCGCGTTTCGACCTCCTAAGTCGTCTTCAGGCAAGATTAAAAAAAAAAACACTCAGGACGTTGAACGCCCATCTTGCGCCGCATTCAATGAGAAAAGTGATCACTCGTTCTTCAATTTCGTTGTCCTGAGAGTTGTTTATCTTGCCTAAGTCCTGAGAGGTCGAAACGTGACGTGTTTTGTCTTGTGATTCGTTTGTTCATGTTTGGCGGATACAGTACTTAAAAAAATTCTTTAAAGATTTGTTCAGATCTCTGCCTGCATTCGCCCTGCTTTGCAGCTAGTATATGTATAGTCGGAGCCTCCTATAACAAACTGCCGTGGACATTCAAATTTGCTTCGTTACATCTGGCTTTGGTTACAACCGACGCGCTGGTTATAACGTATTTCTACTTGTTTGCTTCGTTATATCCGGGGGGGAGGCGTCTCTCTCTCTCTCTCTCTCTCTCTCTCTCTCTCTCTCTCCTGAGGGTTTTCTTTCTCTTCTTACTGTTTCTCACTATTTGGAGATCTTCGCCTCTCTTGGTTTCTACCTCTGCAATATCTAAATATCTCCCTCCTCACTCAACAATAAGTTCCTATCTAATTTAGCTGTCGGCGTATTTGCTATTTTACGTAGGGCTTCTCTGATTCCTGTGTGTTAATGATCCCTTTCTTTTAAATGTGTAGAGTTTAATTTTGAATTTTTGTATAAATTGTTACTTGTGTGATTTGACGCCACACAATTTTCGTATCATTTTCAAAACAGCGCTCTATATTCACAGTTTTCCAAATTTTATTAGCGTTTTCTTTATAAACTTTCGGAAAGTAAGATTTCTAAACTGCATTCTTTCAGAGCAATTTTCAGTATTTTGATCTTTTCTCTTTTCGTATCTCATTTATTGAATCAAACCATTTTCATTTGAAGATGCATCTGCACACGCCAATCAGTTGTATCAAGTACACTCCTTTTCTGTCCCGCGATTGCTTTTTCTTTTCCAATATACCTTTGAATGTCATGTCTAACTCTGCTGCATAATGTGACACTGAGTTCGTGCTCATACTGGAATTTGCGGCTTGCCTTATCATATCTTACAAATCAAATTATTCTTTTATCTTACATCTTAATATCCTTCCCCATCTCCCGTTTGGGTGCTATGGTTTGTTGAAACGCCAGCTAGATCCTCACTATCATGGCGGATGTTAAATCAGACTTTGATAATTTGCTGGCACAGGGTCAGAAACTAGGTCTATCTGGACAAGACCTACTTCATTACATAAATCAGTGTGAGAAGCGCCTCTACGGCGAGAAAAAAGAGGAATAGAAACAGATTGAAATAGAAAAAGAACAATAAAAGAAGAAAGAGAGGCTGCTGAAAGAGCTAAGAAGGAAGAAACAGAGGCTGCTGAAATAGCTAGGAAGGAAGAAAGAGAGGCTGATGAAATAGCTAGGAAGAGAGAGAGGCTGCTGAAATAGCTAGGAAGGAAGAAAAGAGAGGCTGCTGAAATAGCTAGGAAGGAAGAAAGAGAGGCTGCTGAAATAGCTAGGATGGAAGAAAGCGAGGCTGCTGAAAGAGCCAGGAAGAAAAAGGGAGGCTGTTGAAAGAGCTAGGAAGGAAAAAGAGAGGCTGCTGAAATAGCTAGGAAGAGAGAGAGGCTGCTGAAAGAGCTAGGAAGAAAGAGAGAGGCTGTTGAAAAAGCTAGAAGGAAGAAAAGAGAGGCTGCTGAAAGAGCTAGGAAGGAAGAGAAAGAGGCTGCTGAAAGAGCTAGGAAGGAAGAGAAAGAGGCTGCTGAAAGAGCTACGAAGAAAGAAAGAGAGAGGCTGTTGAAAGAGCTAGGAAGGAAGAGAAAGAGGCTGCTGAAAGAGCTAGGAAGGAAGAGAAAGAGGCTGCTGAAAGATCTAGGAAGGAAGAGAAAGAGGCTGCTGAAAGAGCTAGGAAGGAAGAATGAGAAGGTGAGCGACGGCGAATTGAGAGGCTGAAAGAGAACTGAAGAAAACTGAAGGGCAAATTTTGCTTGTGCTTCGCCATATGAAGCTAGAACAGAAGTAGATAGAACTTCAGCTTAAACAAGCTTCTGTACTGGCGGCGACACAACAAACCTTCACTGCAGATAATCAGGCAAACCCCGCAGTTTAAACTTCTTATATCCCTAACTTCCCCCTTTTGCTGCTGATAATCGAGTCAGCATGGACTATTTTTTGTTTCGATTCGAAAGTCATGTTTATCTCTGGGGTTGGCCGCGAGAGACATGTGGACATCGTGTGCGGCCTCACTATTCAAAGCAGTGCTCTTAACTTGCACTCGCGGCTCGCGAGAGTTTGACGTAGGATGGCCTTAAGGCCAAACTCCTCTAAAAATTTAAGTGCACTGAGAGGAAGGATTTCGGGAAAAAAAATTTCGTTCCGTGCGTCCAGAAGTCATTCGCGGTATTTTAAAATCGTACTAGCCACCTCTTTGGGTGCTGGATTGATTGATCTGGCACGGAAAAAACTTTTGATAAGTTACGTGATAGCCATATTGTGGACGTTTTCAAGCATTCAGTCGTGAAGATGCACCCGATGGCACAGACATCCCTGTTGGCACTGTGGCTGCAAGTTCCACAAACGCAATGAGTGTCCCTATTCACAGTCTCTGTCCCCCATCCACACTAACGTTAGTATTGCTACAGCCAGAAACTAAAAACAGGATACCCAACATGTTTTGATCTCCGACACTTCTGTTCAGGAACTGCTCGTTGATAATTGTTCTGTAAATGGATTTCATGCCACGCTCTTGAGACATTGGGTGTGCTGCTGCTGGTGTCCGCAAAGATTTAGTCAGAGATAACCAGTACACTGGTGGGATCCAGAACTGTCGCTCTTTCGGGGACAAAACAGAATCTTTTCCCCTGACATCTCGCCATGTCTCAAACCCGTATTTTACAGGCCAGATTGAAGCCTGTGTTATTGATGACCCAGTTGCTGATCTTATTCTGCGTAATCTTCCTAGCGTGTCTACTGTGTGTGTGGTGGTCAAGGTGTAAGGTGGCTCTTGTTCTGTTAATACTAGATTACAGGAAAGAAGACAAAAGGAAGATCCAAAATCTTTCATGCCCTAACATCCCCAGCTTGACATTACACCGAATAAACTGGCGCAACTGCAAAAAGAAGATAACACACTTTCTCATTTGTTTCCAAAAGTGACTGAAAAATTACCTGATCATTGTAATGAGATTGTGTATGTCACAAGGAATATTGTACTGTATCGTTTGTTTCCGAAGCAAGACACATTTGTGCAACAAATTGTGGTTTCTACGCCTTCCTTGCGCTGAACTCAGAGGCAATCTGAAGCGATCAAAGCTAAGTGCATTTTCGTTATTTTGTCCGTCTTTGTTTCACCTGAGGAAGACCTAAGAGGTCGAAACGCGTTGTATGTTGTCTTGTGACTCGTTTGTCCACATTTCTCTGGGCGGTTCGCTGACATTTATTTAAGATTTGTTTAGATTTCCGCCTGCAGTCGTTTTCACTTTGCAACTAGATCTATGTGGTTTCTTTGTCATTACATGACACTGTCCTGCAGACTGCTCATGAATCCATGTTTTCGGGTCACTGTGGTGTAAAGCGTTCTCTACAACGAATTTTGTCTTCTTTCTTTTGGCCTGGTGTGAGTGTGCACATGTTCCATTATTGTCAGTCTTGTGACACTTGCCAAAAAACAAACGCTCCTGTTCATTCTGTTTCTAATGCCTGATAACACTTTTGTCATAGATGATGTTTTGCCAGTGAATTGTTTTACATTTTCCACCAAGCCTGTTTCGTGTGTGTCAAATGATGAAATGGCATGCGTGTCAAATGACAACCGCTAGGACGGTAGTGTTGATAATGCTGTACTGCCTACCTTGTCAGTTCAGGGTGAAACATCTGAAGATTATCGTGAATATTATCTTGGCATTATTGAGTGTTCTACTTCCCCGTATTCTGCTGCCGTTATTTGGTTTCTAAACCAGTTGGCTCAGTTTGTTCTGTGTCGATTACAGAGCACTTAACAGAGTCACAGTGGGTTTTTTTTTTTGTTTTTTGTTGTTTTTTTTTTTTTTAATTGTGAGGCTATACCTGACGTGAGGGATCTTTTCTGCCAATTGTCGCATATTCGGTATTCTGTCAAAATCGACCTTACCTTACTAAAGGCTGCTGGTGAATCCCCATGGCTGAGGAAGACAAAATCAAAACGGCCTTTCAGATGCCATTTAGCCTATTTCATTTTGTTCGCACGCCTTTTGGACTACAGAATCCTCCTGCAACTTTTGCGAAAATGATGATGAGATCGTTAAAGTTGCATGAGGTTTCTGCGGTCAGTTGTTTTGATGATGTTCTTGGCACTACCAACACGGGAATCGCCGTTTTCTTGTTTGCGTGACATTTTCTGGCGACTTCGAACTTTTGGTCTCCCAGCGCGACCATCCAAAATCATGGCAGGCTACCAGGAACTGGAGTTCCTTGGACGTACTGTTTCAGTCGGTTCCATTCGTCCAGAGAGAAAGAAAACTGAAAAGTTCTTGTCCATCAAAAACCATCGTTCGAAGAGCAGCAGGTTCGGTCACTTTGGGCTTGCTTTCGTACAACAGACGTTATGCTCCCAACTTGGCTTCTTTGACTGCTCCTTTAACTGATCTTACTACAGGACAAAGACGAAGGTCAGTGACTTGGACTCCAAATTGTATACAACAGCCTTAGAGAGTGTACAGAAAATGTTGAACTGTTCTTCAGTTTTGTTGTTGCCTGACCTGAACAAAGATTTCGTTTTGCGCACTGATGCAGGTTCCTCCGGAATGGGAGCTGTCCTGCTACAGCCCCATGATAATGTGTTGCATCCAGTACAATACAATTGCAATCAAGAAATTCACTACATCCCAGGAAAAGTACTCCACAATTAAGAGGGGATGCTTGGCGATCGTCTGGGCAATTTCAAACTCTGAACGATTTGTCAGGGCGATCTTTCACCCTTCAGATAGATCACAGGCCTTTGACTTTTCTAAAGGCGTCTCAGACAAAACAAAACAACAAACAACAACAAAAAAAAAAAAACAAAAACAAAAAAAAAAACAGTCGTTTATTACGCTGGTCTCTAGTCATCTAGTCATTCGTGGTTGAGCCAAATTTTGGTTCTACCAATGAAAGGAGGAGGAAGCCTATATAAACCTTTGTTGTTTATTGCATGATTGTCATTAATCGGTATTGTATTACTGCTGTTCTGTTTGTATGATTACAGAGATAGGTTTCCTTTGTGGTATTCATCATGCATATCTCTGATAATTGTGTTTGCATTTTTCAATATTTGATTTAATGTACTACACGAAGTGGTATGAATTTTCGTTTACTAATGCGATCAAGGTGATGTGTATGGTAATTCATTTGCCTCTTAATCGTAATCTATTGTTGTATCTTATGAGGACAAACGATGAAATGTTTCATCCTGAATCTTTGTTTTGTTGGTGATGTTTCTTTTTTTTCCGAGAAATGAATTGTTCTCCATTGATTGTTCATCTGGTTGACCTATGCTAACTAGATGTCTTTTTTTGACGAAAAAGCATAAATGTTATTTCTTTTATGCATCATTATTGCACTGACAATTAATCGTGATTTTGGAATGTGTAACCTAATAATGTCAGTCTTTGAATCTTGCTGACATTGTTGGGCTTTGTTTGACTCAAAAATTTTACGTAACAGTTAACCCGATTAATGGACTTTGAACTTTGCTGGGGTTTTTTTTTTAATGTGTTATGGTGATGAGATTTTGTCTATTTTTTTTCGTGAAAAAAAATTGCTGACTCAATTTTCTCTTTTGTCATGGGAAGGGCGGGGGGGGGGGGGGGGGGGGGGGGGGGGGGGGGGGGGGGGGGGAGGGGTCATTACAAGAGATATGTGCCCGCCAGCGATCTTGAGGGGCGAGAGAACGTTTGACAAAAAATGCTAGACCATATGTGAACAGTGCTTAAATCCCTAACCTTTTCTTCTTGTTGATTGGACACTGAACACGTGATCAATTAGAGAAACTCCTTGTTTGTAGGACGGGTTTGTACGGCAGAACAGGAGTTGCCAGGCAGGAGGATAGGCGCTTGGCGTGGGCCAAGTTGGTAGATAATTTCAGCCTTGAGGGCTGCAAAAGGAAAACGTAGTTTTCCGAACGACAGAGAATGGTCAATGTCGATGTAGCGCAGACAGAAGTGTGTAGGGATTCTGTTGTGTCACAATATTGATTCCCTATGGAAAACCTCAGCGTTCAACCAGTGGAATGAACCAACCTCCTGCAACAAGGTCTTAACAAAGAAAATTTATATTCAGTATTGTCCAATCCAAAAAAAAAAAAAAAAAAAAAAAAAAACTACAATAAAAGGCGATGGAAATGTATACAAAGTTGATGAAAAGGGTGATTGAAAATGTTTACATTATAATTGAACTTGAAAACTGGACAAGAAAACCATTTTATGTGTAGTATTGTTGTTATTGTAGAATTCTTTGTTGTGTTTGGTAAAGGAAGCACAAAAAAGTGACGTCTTCTTCACCCAGTCTCTTCTTTGAATGAATTCAGTAGATACGTGCGTATGGAGTAAACATGCTTTGTTTGTGATTGATTGTTTGCATATGCGGTGCGTGACACCCCGGACATAGGGTAGTGCCACTGACACACAACAAAGCCGCTGACATAGAATAGAGGTGATGACGCTGAGTACAGAAGAGCCACTGATGTAAGGTATAGCAATGCACAGCAGAGCAGATGATGAAGTAGAGAGCAGAATGACAATTTATGGCCATGCATGCTCCTCGGTATTCCCATCAGTGGAGAGGCAGTGTATTGTTCAGTGCAGAACTGGCACAGTATTCCCATCTTTGCAATGACTCGCCAAATGCATGGAAAAACAAGGCACAAACCAACTCGCACACACACACACACACACACACACACACACACACACACACACACACACACACAAACGACTTCTTCTTTTGTAACTGGTCTGTTCCATGTGTTAAGCGGTTTAGTAACGTTACAGTAGCTCTCTTGGACGAATTCAAGATGATACATACATGTCACTTGTAAACAAACACGCAACCATCGTAAACCTTAGGTTAAAATACAAGTCTAGAATGGAGTGTCCAGTCTGCCGTAGCAGCTCTTGGCTCCTCTTTGTTAAACACACTTCAGTGAACTCGCTGACACGAATGAATCTCGGACTTTCCTATGCTCTCACTGTGATTTCTGTAATTTTGTTTACTTCTGTATTTCATAGCCTTATTATCTGACTTTTGAACTTGAATAAGTTTCCAATGTGACGCTCTAGACACGACTAGGTAGTCATAGAAAACATTTCTTTCCAAGACTGCAAACTATTTGTTCAACAGACCGGGCCGCATGCTGACCTTTTAAAGAGCCTTTTACTAGCGACTTAATCACCCACTGTTGCCACCGTCAAGCAGTCTCTATGTTCTCTACACCATGCCCAAACTCCGTAAATGCCACGTGACTTAGGAAAGCCAGGTAAGCTCCAGTAGCATGTCAAGGTACCTGGTACCTGTGTGGCATACGGTTCCAAACAGTTCCTTGGGAACAAGGTAGCACCGCCTGTGGAGACTGCGGGCGATGGTTTTATACTTGTCAAAGCATGAACTCTCTTTCTTGTTCAGTGATTCTAACAAAGATGACCCAGTATTGGAAGGCATCATTCGTGATGATGCAAATTTCACCGAAGTCACCTTTGACCTATTCAGTCTTAATCCGAACAGATGCTTTTCCTATTCACAAAAAACCGGGCCAAACACGGAGGATTCTGGACATTTTCACTTATCTACACTGTCAACCATCAAAATCACAAACTTGACCGACCCCTCCGTTGGATAAATGTCAGCATTCAGTCTGTCACGGACACAGTACTAGACCTAGTGCTTAAAAAAAAACTGTCTTGATCTGCGAGGTTTATCCCAGTTGCCACGAGGTCTCAAGGAACAGATGGACAGGAACAGATGGAAGCAGGGGTACCATACCTAACACGACGTTCCTGACCTTCAAGTCCCAGACTATGAGTTCAGATCAGACCGAAGGGTAGGTACCATTTCAGATGGACAGGAACAGATGGAAGCAGGGGACAGGAACAGGAACAGATGGAAGCAGGGGGTACCAATCATACCTAACACGACGTTCCTGACCTTCAAGTCCCAGACTACGAGTTCAGATCAGACTGAAGGGTAGGTACCATTTCATGTGGTTTCCTATAACAGAGCCCATGTTGAAAATGGACATTCAAAGATTTTTCAAATCTGGCGACTGAGGCAGTGATGCTCAGCCGCCACAGGTCCTGCTAGGAGAAGTACCTTATGCTGCTAGGAACTGGCAACTTGGTGGCTGAAGTCTTCAGTATCGTGCCCCATTCCTTCATCCCATGTGCATCATCTGGATTTTCATCTAGCGCAGAGGGTCACCTTTTCTATGAGAAATAAGGAATAAAATAGACACGTTTCACAAGACAAAAACTTCCTCGTAACAAGAAAAGAGGCCACGCTACGCCTGGCAGACCAAGACGTTGTCTACATGAAGTACCAGAACCCTGAAGTACGACGGCGTCAATTCAGATCTAATGATGCGCTGGTCAATACCCCAAAACTGACAGGCCTGACCCCCGTCACACTATATGGCAACTATGGCCACCTCCTTCCATGACACCGCTAACACAGAAGAAATCGAGAATCAGCTAAAGAGAGGGCATTTATCTGCAGCTCAGAAGTTTGTTCCTCAAATCATTCTTTGAGCTTCAACACAAACCCCTCGATGGACTGTGCTTCTAAGAAACTGATCGGGGAAAGACGCAGCTGTAGGAAAAGTGGAGGAAGAATGGTGGTAATGGTCCATAGCCAGATCAAAGTGTGTAAGCGGCGAGTTGCAGCATAATATTGTTGCCAGACATATATTGTTGTCCTTGGCTGCAATATGTACCAGCTTTCCCGGCACATATTGCCGCACTTTGGCATATACTGTCGCCATCGACAACAATGCCGACTGTTGCCTCATATAAAAAAAAAAATCAGTTGAACGACAATTTAAAAAATCACTTTAATAGCTAATGAATGTACCGACAACAATATATGCCGGCAACAATATGTACTTCAACATCGTGTGTGTGTGTGTGTGTGTGTGTGTGTGTGCCAACGTCATAGTTCGTTCTATGACCTTTATTCAATTCGTGACGAGATAATTTAACTAATCCAGTTCTAAAATGGACTATTTCATTGGCATTAACAATCGAAACATAGCTGAGTGAACTTATTTTCTTCTTTTGTGTGTGTGTGTGTGTGTGTGTGTGTGTGTGTGTGTGTGTGTGTGTGTGTGTGTTTTTCAGCGTGTTCAAAATGCACTAATGAATAGTTTACGCACAACAGTAGCGATTTAAATAACAGGTTTTGTACAGTGTGTGTGTGTGTGTGTGTGTGTGTGTGTGTGTGTGTGTGTGTGCCCTTTACAATCAGGCCGGCTAGAGAACACTACTCGGCGACTGCAGACCGTAGCAAACCATACACAGGCTATAATGAGAGATGGACAACTACTCCTGACGATGTAATGTTCATTTACCGTTACGTCAGCGCAGTGATCTCTCTTCAAACTGACCCAAGCTAGAAAAAGAGCTGTGTACCCTAAGAAATCACTGGTGAATGCATACCTCAAGCCACAATGCTTATATGGAAGCCAGAAAATGGAAACAGAGAAAAAGCGAGGGGGGAGGGGGGGGGGGGTGTACTTTCTATTGTCAAGATATTGCCACATGTTTCCACACACACACACGCACGCACGCACCCTCCACTTCGGGTTTACCATTATCACCATCGTCATTATCTTTAAATTGAACCCTCAGTGGAAGGAAGCCAGCTGGAATTACAAGAAGGCAGACTGGTAAAACTTCTGGTAAAACTTCAAGAAGGCAGACTGGTAAAACTTCAAGAAGGCAGAAGAAGGCAGACTGGTAAAACAAAGAAGGCAGACTGGTAAAACTTCAAGAAGGCAGACTGACTGGTCAAACAGACAAACTGCAGAGAAAGTAGCCTTGACAACAGTAAGGACACTAATTTCAACGTCAAGCAGCTGACCAAGTGCGTACTCCAGGCTGCCAAGCAGAGTATCCCAAAGGCCAAAGGAAAGATTATAATTCTTATTGGAGCAACCAACTACAGACTGTCCATGACGAACTTACAGCCGCTAGAGACCATTTAGAGCAAACTCTCTCCACAGAGAACATCACTCTGTACCGTAGAGCAAAGACTGCCTTTGATGAGCAAAAATCCAAAGAAGCTCGCAAGTCATGGCAGGAGAAGACAGGCACCCTCAACATGGAGAAAGACACACAGAAACTGGAATATTACAAGGTCCTCAATGATGAACAGTACCATGCACCAACAGCAAATACGCTGAAAGATGACGGCCAGACTTACAGGGAGAAAAACAGCTGCCCTGCTCGCAGACAACTCTCGACAAGACAGCTTTCTTGATGTGCATGAGAAGACAGCTGACATCATAATGAAAATCAACAGGGGGTGAGGAAGCAGACACCACCGACTCCCAACATGACCTCCGAACTCACTATCCACGAACTGAATTATGCAAATAAGCAGCTGAAGATGAAAAGATCGCCAAAGCAAGGACGGGATAACCAACAAAATGATTCGTCACTTTAGAGTCTATACCAAACAGAAACTTCTGGACATTTTCAATCAGTTCTGGACACTAGGATGTTTCCAACAAGCTGGAAAGAGGCCATCATTGTTCCCATCCCTAAGAAAGGAAAAGACAAAACAGCAAGAACAGCTACTGTCCCATTAATCTCCAAAGCTGCCTCGGCAAAACTATGGAATGCATCATCAACTGGCGGCTCCATTACCACCCAGAAAAGAATGGACACCTACACAGTCAGGCTTCAGAAAGAAACAGGACCACTGAGGACCAGATCACCTTGGTCACACAAGACACTGAAGACGGCTTCCAACAGAAGGTGAGGGCGTTTGCCGTCTTTGTAGACCTTACTAAGGCATTCGACAAGGTCTGGAAGGAGGGTCTCCTCTTCAAGCTGCTCCAGAAGAAAGTGTGGAAGGATGTATGCCTGGATCCGGAGCCATCTGCTCAACAGGACATCCCGAGTCAAGCTGAAAGGTCACATCAGTCTTCCAATAAAGATCAAACAGGGTGTACCCCAGGGAGGAGTCATCTAGCTGATCCTGTTTACCATCTCCATTGATGATACTACTGACCTGATGTCTCCCTGTACTCCCCAGGTACTGCATGCAGATGGCCTTGCTGTCTGGACCAAAGCAGAGCAAGTCAGTACTGCAAGTATCATGATGCAGGAAGCCCTGAACCACATCTCAGACTGGGCAAGAAAGTGGCTTGTCACCATCAACAGGATCAAAACTGAAGCCACCTGCTTCTCCCTCTCACCCAAGAGAGAAGAGTTAGTTTCAAAACAGGTGACCGAAGGCGGAAAACTGAAGCAAATTTGAAATAGAAAGGATATCATTTCCGCAAGACAATGCAGACGAACAGATTACAGGACAAAACGATGCATTTCGACCTCTTGGGTCTTCTTCAGGCGAAAATAAACAATGTTTAGGACAATGAAAACGAAGAACGAGCAACAACTTACCTTCTCATATTCGGCTCAAAGTAGTTGTTGAATGAAAACGAGGCCATTGGGAAGAGAACCATGGAGTTAAAATAATGATGACAATACTACTACTACCACCACCACCTCCACTACTACTACTACTACTACTACTACTACTACTATTAACAACAGCAGTAATAGTGATGACAGTGATGCTGATGAAAATATGTAAATAATAGGAGGAGGAATATTGTTACTTTTGATGATAATATGACAATGATAGTTGTGGTATTAGTGGCTAAACACAGAATGGGAGAAAGGAGTGGAGTTAAAAAGTAGTAGAACAGCAAGGTTTGTTTGTTTGCCTTTTAATCATTGTTCAATGGTATGATATAATCGTGATGATAGTGACGATGGTAGATTGATAGCAATGCTTTGTAGTAAGGAATATAAATGATCAATTAATAAAAAGCAAACAAAACTAATGGGTGGTGATCAATATGATAGTAGTATATGTAGTTATGTTGGCACTGATAATAATGGTTGGAAAGAAAACGAAGTGGTCAATGAGTCAAGAGCTATCATTGCTATTGGAACAGAAAAAGGAGAAAGGATAGGGGGAAGGGGGGGGGGGGGGGGGGGGGGCTCATATACCTACACCTACATGCACATATGCACAGGGAAGAGGGTAGAGAAACTCAAGCAAACAGAATTACTGGACAAGTAAACGGTGCTGTTGAATGATGATCATTGTCATAAGTGAAATAATGTTGGCATTCACATAATGATACTGGTTGGTAAGAAATGGAAATGATCAATGAAAGAAGGGCTAACATGTCAAAATCAGAACACACACACACACACACACACACACACACACACACACACACACACACACACACACACACACACAAAGGGGGAAACTAAAGCAAACAGTATTATTGGAAAGTAAACATTACTGTTGGATCATGATCATGACACCAATTGTGACGAGAGAAGTAATGTTGGTTTTAAACAAATATTGGTTGGAAAAGAATGGGACTGGTCAATGTGGAAAGGGTTAACATATAGAAGAAAATTTTTTTTTAAATAAGAGGGGAGGGGCTCACATTACCTACATTCAGGGAAGAGGAAAGTAAATCATGTAGAGGATACAGTATATAGAATTGAAAGAAAATAAGAAGAGGGATGGGACTGGTATCTGAGTAAATAATAGATACAGTAAATGGAGAGGGTGTAGTAGTGGGGGGGGGGGGGAAATGAAGGATGGCTGTAAGTTATATATGGGTTAAATAGTGGGGTACTGCAGTGCGAGTGTATGTTGGTGGAAGATATTGTGGACTGGTGTTGCAGTGGTGGATAGGATCATGCTACTTTTGGATGTTGATGTCACGTGGGCGGAGGGAAGACGGGGAGGGATTTTTATAATTTAAGGGGAAAAAAATGGGGGAAGGGGATGAGCTCAGATTCCTACACCTGGAAGCCTCAACAGCAGAAGCCCCAAGAAAACGGCCCTGTTGAAGAAACTTACAGCAACTTGAAGGAACAAGATGTTGAACCAACATGAAAGTCCTAAAGCAAGTGTACACTGCAACCTGTGTCAGACCCCATATGGAGTATGCCTCCAGTGCCTGGTCAACTGCTGCAGAAACCAACCTGGACAATCTGAAAAAGGTACAGAATGCCAGCTTCTGCCTGTTGACAGAAGGCATGAAAACTACTCCAATACCAACACCAACCATGGAAAGGACAACATGCATTATTCACTACAGGAGACACGACAAGAAAACTTCTGCGGCAAAATAAGAAAATCAAAAGACTGCCTTCCCAACACTACATTTGACGTTTAAGGCTTCCGGAAAGAACAGACTGAAGCAACAGAGTCCACACCACCTCATAAAGGCTCTAGAGGAGAACCTTAATCAGCCTCTCACAAGTCCTGCCACACTGTTCTCACGCCAGTCAGCAACTTGGCTATATCAGAGCCACCAGAGCCTTAGGGATCACTAACCAAGCAAACCTTCTGATCATGCTATGGTCGCAACTCCCGGAGGGCCTTGGTATCAATATGTCTGAACGATGCCTACTACTCCATCCCAAATGACAGGGCCACAAAAAACTGCTAAGATTCGGCTGGAAAGGACAGCTGTGGCGTTTTAATTGTTTGTCTAATGGGATGAGTATGCATCTTCGGAAGTCCCCAAAACTGTTAAAACATGACTTAAACTGTATGAGGAAGAAAGGTCATGTTTCACCTCTTGTCTTAGTGACGTTACTGATGGAGTGACTCAGGTTATTTTTGGGGTAGCATCTATTAAACAGTATACCTGTTTCGGTCATTGAGATTTTCAGTACGCCTACAGAATTCTACTTTCCACCCTTCTAAGAATGTTCCATATTTGGGGTCATCATCTGACTCAGGAAACATGTCAGGTACTATTAACAAAAGAAAGTAAGGAGAACAGAAAAGCTATGCCCATCTGCTGAGAAAGAAAAGTAGGCTTACAATCAGAGATTTTAACTGATGTAGTGGGATGACGGTAGCCAGTTTTCCAGCTGTGAAGTATGGTGTAATTCACTATCACCATTTATAACAGGACAAGAAAACAGCACCTAAATATAACAGGAAAGATTCTGATGGCAAGCCGCTGTGGCAAAGTGGTTAGCGTTCCTGACTCCTGGCTGGGAAGCCATCTGTTCGATTCCCATCAGAGTCATGTGGGATTTTTCTGTCCCGACTGTTTCCTACTCGGAGTTGAGTTTGCTACGGGCTCAGTTGGGAAGACTGGGGCCATACAGTCAATTCTCCTCCACTAAATGGATGCGTCTCCGAGTGTTGCTGACCCCACACTAACGCTCCTGATCAAGTTGCAAAGTGAGACGACAGCAAGCAGAAATCTAAACAAATCTTAAATAAATGTTAGCGAACTGCCAAGAAAAACGTGGACAAACGAATCACAAGACAAAACACGACGCGCTTCGACCTCTTAGGTCTTCTTCTGCAATCACATAAGCGCAAAAGATAGGTGTTGATTCAACGCCTATGTTGCGCTGAAGTGACTGAAGGTAAGTGATTGCTCGTTCATTTTCGTTGTCCTAATTGTTTTTGTATCTTACCTGAAGAAGACCTAAAAGGTCGAAACACGTCGTGTTTTGTCTTGTGATTCGTTTGTCCATGTTTTTCTTGGCGGTTCGTTAACATGTATTTAAGACTCCTGACCAAGACTGCAGGTGTCTGAATCTCTTGGGCCTGGTTGACGCCAGAATATGTATGAAAGTAAGCGCAGAGTACAGCCCTGTCGTACAGTCTCAGACCGGAATGGAAATCCGTACCATCATCATCATCATCCTCATTCTCATCCATCAGCATTAGAAAAAAAAAAGATTTTGATGGCATTAAGTGTGTCTCTCATCCTCAGCTTAAAAGAAATTATTGTGGTGAATTGATACCACTGACTGTGCCACCAGCCCTTTTGCTGACAGAGAACATGCGGTTGGTATCACAAAATGGTCAAGGATGCTCTTCTGCAGACTGCCGTTCAGCTGGTACCTACCTCCTAATCGAAGCAGATTTTAATATCAATTACCTTGACTTAAAGCAGTCCTTTATGCCTTGTTGTGTCTTGACAACACAATAATAAGTAAAGATGTACAAATCCTGGCAGACAACACCACAGCTGTTACACGCACAGATTACTGTGTCCTAGCCATCGTGCCTCATGTAATGATAATGACTGTTTCCGTTTCGCTGAGGCATATAGACAGAAACACACAACTTTCAGCAGCGGACATACCAGGTAGAGAATACACTGCAGATCCAGAAGTTCACAAAAAACAGCAATTACCGTGCCATTTGAAAACAGTGACAAGCCATAGCCTGTGAAACACTCAGAGAGATTTTTGAAACTCACATCGAAGTTTCGGAAAGGACCCAAACTGTTCATCAGCATTATCTATCTTCATGACCTATTTTCCACCGAAACTTTCCTTGTTGGGTCAAACAAGTACTTGAAGCAGTCAGTACAGACACTCGACACAGTTGAAGCCACGGTGCACTTGACATTGGCATCTGTGCTGCTTGCTCCCAGCCGTGGCTCTCTCTACAATCAATTGTAAAGGCTGCAGGCAGGACAGTTAAAAAAAAATTATCTGACCTCTATAACAAAGCTGATATTCAAAGCTTTGAGTAATCAGTCATGGAAACTTTTCTAACAAAGTCAATGCCTACATTTGTGTGATGCTACTATTGTGCTGTGCATAGCTTCATTGCATTACGAGGCCTGTGGTGTACTTGTATGAGACAGTGTGTTATGTCCGCTTACCTCTCAGTATTGTGTTATTTTTCTCTTAATGAGAAATAGATGAGAAACATTGTTTAATGGAACTAGGATTACGATAGGAAGCTGCAGTTTAATTGAGACTGTGTGGGACTTCACTGGAGGGAAGAGAAAATATGCGTCCACCACGGTGAATTGAGATGGTCATAATGAACACACCCTCCCTATTGTAAGCATAGTGAACTCACCATGCGTCTTCCGCAGCTGCATCGCGTAAGTTTTCTTTCCTTCTCTAGACTCAATATAATCCCAACGAAATTGCACATTCTGATCACAACCTTAGATTAATTATACATTTTTTTTCTAAAAGCCTTGTCCACATGCTTGTGTAAATGTAAAGAACAAAAGCTGCGACAATGTTTATAGCCCTGCCGATCGCAAAAGGCCATGTCAGGGCTGCTACCATGCCGGTGGATTTCATTTACTCATGACCTAAAAGATCACTCAAAGTATGCTTAAACAGCTTGAAACTACACATATTTTTCACAAAATTGTAGAACTCAACTCAGTTTTACACATTTTTCACAAAATTGTAGACCTCAACTCAGTTTTACATATTTTTCACAAAATTGTAGACCTCAACTCAGTTTTACACATTTTTTACAAAATTGTAGACCTCAACTCAGTTTTACACATTTTTCACAAAAAATGTAGACCTCAACTCAGTTTTACACATTTTTCACAAAATGTAGACCTCAACTCAGTTTTACACATTTTTCGCAAAATTGTAGACCTCAACTCAGTTTTACACATTTTTCACAAAACTGTAGACCTCAACTCAGTTTTACACATTATTCACAAAACTGTAGACCTCAACTCAGTTTTACACATTTTTCACAAAACTGTAGACCTCAACTCAGTTTTGACCCTGACTTGAACTAGCACCCCCACCCCCCTCCACACACACCCCTCCCCCTCACCTCTTCATTACACACGTTTGTTTAGAAATTCGAGCCAAAAGTCTCATACATCCGGCCTAGATTTGTCAGCTGAGGCAGAAGCACATGTAAGTGCTCCACAGGAAGCATGATCCTCCACTGGGCTTTACCAAATGTCCAATATATATCTCCCTACACCTCTTTAGATCTCTTTTCTAATCGCCCCGCAGAGCAGTTTTGTCAGACAGAAGAACAGCAGACACGATCAACCATTCTTTAGAAATCTCTTCGGCTATACACAAAGCAGTGGTGATTTTTTTTATATTTTTTTATCGATTGACACCCAGCTGGCGAGAAAGAGCCGCTTGAACAGAAAAGCGGAATTCTTTGTACAAACCGAAGGGACTCTGCAAGACGTTTGGTGCCGGCTGGGGCTTTTTATTCATGTTAAATCGTCTGCTATGGATTCAGTTTTATTGCCTCTATTTGAATGCATGGCTTCCCTTAGCGTAGGCCTTTACCTACGTTCACGGCCAGGTGTCGAAATGCGTAGACAGCTTGATAGGTGTATACACAGAAACAGAAAGAAAAGGAGAGGGGACAGGAGAGGACAGAATATGTGAAAAAAACTCTCTCTCTCTCTCTCTCTCTCTCTCTCTCTCTCTCTCTCTCTCTCTCTATATATATATATATATATATATATTGTGTGTGTGTGTGTGTGTGCGTGCGCGCGCGCGCGCGCGCGTGTGTATGTGTGCGCTTGTGCGTGCGCGCATGTGCGTGTGTGTGTGTGTGTGTGTGTGTGTGTGTGTGTGTGTGTGTGTGTGTTAGAGAGAGAGAGAGACGTGGTGGTGAGATATGATATTTTACTGTGGTATATGAGTAAAGAGTGGATTGTTTGTCTACACCACCATCATTCTGAGCAGACTACATTGACTCGCCGATTGCTCTTATTAATTTTCAGACCAAAAAAAAGATATATATAATAATGTCTGCATACAAGAGAGAGAGAGAGAGAGAGAGAGGGGGGGGGGGGGGAGGGGGGGAGTTAGCTGCGTTGGATGACGCAGAATGACAATGGCAGAGACAGGCAGACAGGGCAGGTGGACAGACAGAAACGCAACAGGTTAGACAAGCTGATACAAAAGCAACCAGGAGACACAAAAGAGAAAAAAAAGATAATAGAACGGATAAAGAGACGTGGCAGGAAGGCAGACATACATGCGGATGTATGAAGACAAACACACACAGAACAAGAAAAGTATACCCCGCCCTACCATTTTTAAACCCTCTTGCACTCTGCGCCTTGCCCCAAACCGTTACGTCCCCGGCTCCTTTCCCACCCAACAAAGCCAGACATTGACCCTTCCCTTGCAAGTCAGTGCAGCCATAGTAAGTTGCAATCCACGCACAGCGTTGACTCGCAACATGTCGCATACTTCTGTCACATCGTGATGAGCTGCGCACGTCATCATCGCCGGATTTGGTCATCTGAACGGGGAAAGAGTGACGCAGGGGCAACTCACAACTTAGGGCCACCACAATTGAAAAACAAGATGCAAAGCATATAAACATACTCCCAGTTTATCATGAATACAGGCGAGATATTCCATAAAGAGGAAAAAAACGTCTTGGGCTGGTGTAACCGTTAGTAATGGCTATTCTGGTAAACATCGGGCATCATCTGTGACCTATAATGAACATATTTACACATTTTCAGAAAGATCGGTCATGAACTTTCTGAGATTTTCCATAAAGAAGAAAACCATTATGGGCCGTTAGTAACGGCCATAACGGTAAACTAAAGCATCGGGCATCATCAGTGGCCCATAATCAACATGCCTACAATTTTTTTTTTTTACAAAGAACGGCCAAGTACTTCCTGAGACATTCCACAAAAGAGAAAACCCGTCATTGGCCGTTATAGCTGTTACTAACGGCTACAACGGTGAACTAAACCATTGGGCATCATCAGTTGAAAAGGTACTCTCATTCTAACCACCGTCGCGGACTCTCGGCTGGGAGGCCTGGGTTGGATTACCATCGGAGCCATTTACCTGTGAGATTTGTCTGACCCGACGAGTTCCTTACCCAATGTTGAGTTTGTCAAGGGTTCAGTTGGAAAAAAATGCGTTTTCAAGAATATCGCTCAAATTTTCTGACCAACACTACACGTGTCTGCCCCACTGGGACCTTGTTGACACTGGAATACATATTTTGAAAGTAAGCGTCGAGCGCA
>JADBJO010000042.1:680000-692500 GCA_016801955.1 Conus betulinus | reverse complement strand
AAACACCCTAGAGGGGGGGGGGGGGGGGGGTGGGAAGTGAAGAAGAGACCACAGGCGATATGGCCCTGCAGAAATGGCTTTATCGACCACACCCTAGAGAAGAGGAGGAGGGGGGGGGATTGGAGAAGAGACAATGCGATATGGCCCCAGACAAGTGGCTTTATTGGCCACACCCTAGAGGAAAGGTGAAGGGGGTGATGGCTAGATAAATGAGCATGCATACACAAATAGCATAGGAAAGACAGACGGATAGACAGACAGACAGACAGACGAACAGACAAGCAAAGAAACAAGAAGACAGAATGGGTTGGGTCACAGCAAGTGAAGATAATATATGTTATTGTCATTGGGTACATTATCTCTCGAGTACCAATATACAGAAATATTTAGCAGCATGCAAGGGCCACACAGGATATCCTCAGCAAAAGATAAAAAAAAAAACAAAAAAAAAAAACAACGGGGGGGGGGGGGGGGGGGGGGGGGGGGGGGCGATGACATTAATTAGTCTAGCAATTGCTGTTATATAATGCATTATGCACATTTATATATCAATGCAAGAAATACACGTTCCGGAGACGTGAACTTAAACAACTAGATATTAGAAATTAAAGATTCATATGCAAGCCAATTGGCATGAACATCCATGTGGTTCATGGTTAAGTATGAGCTATATTTTTCAATTCTATATCTATAGTTCAAAATTTTCAAGAAAACTACTACTTGAGGAAGACTGCCTTCTACCTTACACTTATATAAGTAATGTTTTGCTAAAAGAATAATGAAGTAAAAAAATGTAATCAATTGCCATTGTTTGCCGAAACCTAAAAAATATGAGAGGCTCTGTTAGGCATGTATTTTGTGCGTGAGTGCATTTCTCTTTTACTAAGTCAATAAACCTCGTCTAAAAACATTTGACATGAGTACATTTCCAAAACATATGGTCAACAGAATCTTTAAATAATCCACAAAAAACTGAATTTATCATTATCAGTTACTCCAATTTCTTTCATAACAACATTTGTACCTAAGCACCTATGAACTGTTCTCAACTGAAACCACTTAAGTTTTACGTATGTGCATAAAAGAAGCATGAATTTCAGTCATGAGCTTGTGAAAGTTTTATGTCCCATTTGTCACAGCACGGAGCTCAAACGATTATCAATCAGTATATCGTAATAAGTCTTTGAACCCTTATAGGTGACAAACAATATCTTATAACAGAGTGGAGAAGTAATACATTTGTTGTTTGCGATGGTAATGTCAAATTTCTTTATGAATTCAGTTATTGCCAACTTTATACCCTGTATAAATTAGAAAATCAATGTTGACTTAATATTTTCCCTGAAGTGTCTGTGGGCAAGGAACTGACCATTATCGTCAAAAATGTGCGAGACAATAGACACTTTTGTTTTGAAGCATTTTGGGTACAACGCATATCTTTTCCCAACTTGAATGCGTTTGTTGGAGCAAAACTGGTTCGGCAAGTAATTCAGCGGAAAAAAAGTTTGTAAGCTTCAAGGACGTCTGACCAGAACGGATTATATTTTGTAACTTTTGAGACCATCTCTGGACCATGTTTACTCATATAAGGCCAGTGAGGAAAATTACTGAGAAGAATATGTTTCCATTTGTGGTTTATCTTTCAGCCCTTTCAGTCCAGTTTATTGGTTTTACAGATGTGTTTGGATTTTGCTCTCAGTTTCTGATGTGCTCGGATGATGGGCATCGATGGTCTGCGAGAGACCCAGCGTTGCGCTCTTTTGCGGGCTTTGTTAATTCTCTTACAGTCAGAGTTGAACCAAGGAACTTTTGGCATTAGGGGCTTCTTGGAAGATGTGGGAATGGTTGACTTAGCACAATTCAGTATGAGATCTGAAAGGCTTCCTGCCGGATCTTCATTTGCAGGATCTTGTCCTCTTCCAGATCATTAAGAAACCTAGTGACAAAGAGGTCTCAATCTGCTTTTTTAAAATTGAGGCATTCCGGTAAGGATTCACTTTCTGCATTTGTATACTGAAGCAACACAGGAGAGTGGTCACTACTATGTAGGTCATCAACAATCTCCCTTCCAAAATCTAAAAACAACGAAGGATCACAAACAGAAAGATCAAGACAAGATGCGGTGCCATTAGCGGAGTAAAAATAAGATGGCGATTTCCCATTTAAGACACAAAAATCAAGCTCTGAAAACACATCCTCTAAAACCAGACCCCTTGGTGAAGATCTCTCACTTACCCACAGAGAAGAATGATCATTCAGATCGCACAATAGTAGGAAGGGTCTAAGAGCTGCCCCAAGAGTGAAATGAGGTCCTGCTTGGTAATACAGATATTTGAAGACAGATATATACAGCCTACAGATAGTCATTGTTTTATGGAGAGTAACCCGAGCTGCTACTGCCTAAAGCGGAGTCTGCAGAGCAACTGGGCTATACAGAACAGAGTTATAAATGAGTAAGGCTACCCCACCAGTAACGCCATGTTCAACAGGTTGTGTGCAGGTTGATCTAGGAAGCTGCAGCCAGAAAGGGAGAAAGTTTTAAGGGCCTCAGAAGAGTTCCTTGCCTAGCTTCACGGCACAAAAGCTGCAGTTCCTCGTAACTGGAATACAGTCTCCTGATGTTCCATTGTACTATTATTTCCAATTTAGATGAAGATTCTATTCATCCATGTCAACGTCCTCTATATGTAGAGCTTCAAACGCATTAGGAACTCGATGATCTTGGTGGCACTGGTGGAGGCTTTCCTCAGCACTCCACCGACGCCATTTTGTTTGAAGCCACTGTCGGAGCACCTCCCTTGGGAGATGGTCTCGGCAGCTTAGGGGCTGTCTCAGGGCGAATCCCTTGCTGCGCAGCCCGCACAGCTGCAGGCTTAGTGGATGCACCAAACGTGCATCTTTTGGTGGGTTTAAAGCCCCCATCAACGGCCATTTTGCTTTGCAATGTATCAGAAGCCGGAAGACACTTCAGCGGCTCGAAACTGCATGGTTCTGTCTGAACACCGGCTTCCACCCGAGGTGCCCTGAGTGTGTTTTGTTTCTGTTTTTACACGCTGGAATTCGCTATCTACTCGCCAGACGGGGTAGTCTTTCGCAAAAGAAGGGTGGTCACCATCACAGTTCACGCATTTCGTAGATTCACATCCGCCCTCATGAACTGCTTTGCTGCAGGTGGCACACATCTCCTCTCCCGGACATTTCTCCTTGACGTGACCAAATCTTTGACATCTAAAGCACCTCAGTGAGGAAAGTACATACAGGGCTACTTTTACTCTCAGGTATCCCACCTTTATGGACTCTGGAAGAGTCGGTTTGGAAAAGTGAGGAACAGTGTATTGGTTGGTTTTCTCTCTGCACCTTTTCGGAAAGTCGCCTTCCTGACCTCTACAACTCCCTGATCAGCCAACTCAGCCTTTATCTCTCCTCAGATATCCTAAAAAAAAAAAGTCTCGGCATCGAATGACACCCTTTGAAGAATTTAGGGTTTTGTGAAGGAACACCCGGACTGTGTAAGTCACAAGACTTGCTGACTTAAATAAGTTGTCTGAGTGGGCTTTTCGGTCGATCTGCACGAGCAGGGAAACCATCCTTCAACCTATTCACTGATTTCGGCTCTGCGCCTACAAGACTTTTCAGCCCCTTTGCAACAGCAAGGGACTGAGCTTGAAAATCGGTCGCTCGCTATCCGCCGACTGAATCACCAGCCAAGAGGGCCTCTAATGTCTTCCGGTGTCCGAGTCTGAGCCCGTGTCCCTCGAAGGGTCGGAATCCAGTTTTCTTCTCTTTCCCGTTTTACTGTTTTTTCGTGGTCATGAAGGTTTTTAACTACTGGCAGAAATAAACGGTCACCCCAGGAGAGCTGCCGTGCTGGGGAAGGGACAATGGATGGCCATAATATGGAGTCCGTCCGCCTGGTACCGTCCGCATGAAAACCAGACAGTGCACCTTAGCGACTGCATTGGGATCAGCCACTCAGCCCCTCGCCAGGTACTGTAAGTAGGGCTGGCTTCCCCGCTGCTTACGGCAGCGACTCAATTATCAGAGAAAAACAGAATATGGAAAAGAAAGCTTGAAGGGGAGACGATGAGGGAAAAGATCCATTAGAAAAAGCAGAAAATAGAATAGGAAAAAGGTGGGTTACTATTTGTTAGGGCCCCCACTCTTAAACTTTCTGATATGTGAGACCCTAACAGGGGCATCAATTCCTACTCGCTAGTGCTAAGGCCAGTCAGCAATTTGGATATACAGGCCTAGAAGCGTTAATAACAACTAGCCATCTAGTCCAGTACTGATGCCCCCGTCAGCAAAGCCTATCGGATCACTGGACCGCGCAAGCCCTCTGATCACGGCAAGGTTGCAACCCCCCAGAGAGAGAGAGAGAGAGAGAGAGAGAGAGAGAGAGAGAGAGAGAGAGAGAGAGCCGTTTAATGCAGATCGGCTTAAGTTCACTTTATACAAAAATGGGTTTGAACTGGACCTGAAAACAAGACAAGGACTCAATTCCATGTACATACACATGAATACATGACGTCATTTATGACAGCTGATGCACCACATCATCCAGTACGTAAGACGCTCTCCGACTGTTTATCTTCCATTGGAATCAATGATGGATAAACTCTCCACTTATCACTCGGCAATTCTGTTTTGTTTAAACTGTTAAACACCCAGCAGAACCAAAATAATGGTATGTCATCCGCCGCAAGCCCCAGGCGGTCATAATTGATGAATTCTCTTCTCATGCTGCTGACCACCTCTCTCAAACTCCTGCCTAAATCGACATCTCTGCACAGTACTATACTGTCTTTCATCAGCTATTAGTTGATATGCTTCATACATCACCCGCCTCCTCCCTAAAAGGAATTCTGCACCATATTTTTCTTCGGAAACCCTTTCTGTCAAGTGGAACAGTACTGGCGATCAATAAAAAGAAAAAGCCACCAGCAGTTTCTCAGCATGCACAAATTACTTTTCTTATCAAGTCTGTGTCCACAAAATCACTATGCTCTGTCATGTCGAACTCCTCGGTCCTAAGAAAATAGTCTCTTCTTCCTTCCAACTTCCAGCTATACTCATCTCAACTCCACACCGTCTTCTCATGCTTTTCCGACAAAGTGCAAGATATTCGTACAGATTTGAATCAAACACCTATCCGCCCACCCTTGCTAATTTTCAGTTCGCAAGCACACCACTCACTTTCTTCAACTCCATGACTGAACCTGAACATGACTATCTTTAAGGGCATGACAATCAAATCCTGTGAACTCGATCTGATACATGCTTCCATCTTTTCCCACTGCATTCCGCAGCTTCTTCCCACAATTGATAAAATTATCAACTCATTCCTTCTTTCTGGAGAGAACCAACTTGGATCTAAACACCCTGATAGACGATCGACCTGTTCCTAGTCTTCCTTTCATTTCCAACCCTTTATAAACAGCCATCTTGAAGCAATCTCGAAACCATCCTGACATCAAACATTCAAACATCTCTTCTGGCCATTTCAGAATGTCTATCGTTCTCACCACAGCACTTAACCTTCTCTGGTCCATATTCTGACAAACCTTCCGTTAGCTACAAAGCTTCTGTTAGCGTTAGAGGGGGAGGGGAAAAGGAAGGGACGGGGATGAATGAGGTATGAAAAGAGAACGGGGTAAAGGGGGGGGGGGGGGGGGGGGGCGGGAGAAGAGGAGGAAAGACAGAGAAGGGGAAGGATGGGGAGAAGGGGAGTAGGGACAGGGGAATGGGAGGAGGGAGGAGACAGGCAGGCACGGGAAGGAGGGGTATAATGGGGAGAGAAAATGGGACAGGAATGGGGAGGCAAGTGCATGGAGAACGGGGTGACGGGGCGGAGGAGCGGGGGCATGGCTGGTGATATTAATGATTAATTATCAGTTAGTTGCGATGTATGCATTAGAAAAAATACTTAAAGAAATATGGCAAACATGAAATATGCAACTCGCTATACAACTTTCTTCCTTTCTTTATTCACTTAATAAAAGATTGAGTCTAATATCACTGTTTCTGTTCCTAGTAATCTATGTTTTGGAGTCTGCGCATTAATTGAAGTGTTGGCACAACCATTCAACAACTTCTGTCTAAAAGCCGTGTTCATAATGCCCCCTCATCCCTGCTGCCCCTTCTCCCTTTAAAATGACGTCATTTTCAATTTTCATTCACAAGATGGACAGCTTTGTCTTGATCTCGGTAGATAAGCTTTGTGTGGGTAGCCAGTTGGGATCCGTATGCATAAGTGTTAACAAGCATGGACATTCTTGTTGTGGTGGTAGAACATTAAATTGTGTTTATGCGACAGCAATATGAAAAGAACACATGTAGATAGATAGGTAGATAGATATAGATAAAATTCAAACAAAAATTATATCTAATGCTGCAAGGATACACGAAGCGGATATCTGTATATCCTTGTCATCACAAACCTTATTCGGTCTCCTGACTGAAATCCCTACGTATCTTTTTATTCATTGATGATATGTGAACTTTTCTTATATGCCCTAGACTTTTAAACTAAATGGTAATAATGAATGGATCAGATCACTATTCTTTTTAAAACGTTTTAACATTTATCAACTTACACTTATTTACACGTACTGTTGCTTTCTTTCCATATCTGAATAACAGCGGGTTTTACGTAATCATTTAGGCTAGATATTGAAATATATAGTCAGGTAGCTGTGTGTATGTGTGTGTGTGTGTGTGTGTGTGTGTGTGTGTGTGTGTGTGTGTGTGTGTGTGTATGTTTCTTTTCTGTCCAGACATCATTGGCCTGTAAGAGACACTGCCTCCATGTCGCCCATTTCGGATCCACCATACATGGCTGCTTTGACGCAGCCCCAATATTACGTACACTCCACACGGAAAAATGAACACTGAGTCGTCACAAGACAAATCCCCAAAGCAGAAAATGCTCTGCTGCCAAACCAATCAGGTGAAGCCTATACACCAAGTAAACCCTTAACTCCAAACCCACCTTCCACTATGACAGAAGCAGAAAAACACAGTCTCCATCAGCTTACTGACACTGAAGACTTAGATACCAACTTACCATGGACGTGGACAGGACATAGAAACTGATGAACCAAAAGAACAGGGCATGAGAGGCACTTCAATTTTAGAAAATTTAACGATTATCTGAAAAATTTTGTGATTTTCAGAAAAGTATGCAGATTTTAGGATCAGTTTGAAGATTATCGATGAGAACAAAAAAAATGACGGGGCGAGTGGTCGGTATCTTGCTTTGCTTTCCCAGTATTTGTCTTTGATGGAACCCCAATGTCGGGGGGGCAGGAGATCAGTACTTCCTTTGCTCCCCCCACTATTTTGGCTTTGTCCGAGTCCCGTTTTCCCGCAGGTAACTAACCACTTTCAGACCACAGAACTGTTCAGCCGACTGGGCCTCCCTCATCAGTAAGCATGTTTGTGTGCTGTTCAGGGAGGTCGGCCTATTGCTTGCACTTAACCTTTGCCCGTGAGCAAATCACCGTGTGTGTGCTTCAAACTGACTTTTTGACACTGCCAGCTGTGAAACATAGTGAACAGGCAACCAACACGACAACAGGAGGCAGACACACGAGAACAGGAGGCAGACACACACGAGAACAGGAGGCAGACACATGAGAACAGGAGGCAGACACATGAGAACAGGAGGCAGACACACGACAGCAGGAGGCAGACATACGACAGCAGGAGGCAGACACATGAGAACAGGAGGCAGACACATGAGACAGGAGGCAGACACACGACAGCAGGAGGCAGACACACGAGAACAGGAGGCAGACACATGAGAACAGGAGGCAGACACATGAGAATAGGAGGCAGACACATGAGAACAGGAGGCAGACACACGAGAACAGGAGGCAGACACATGAGAATAGGAGGCAGACACATGAGAACAGGAGGCAGACACATGACAGCAGGAGGCAGACACACGACAGCAGGAGGCAGACATACGACAGCAAGAGGCAGACACATGAGAACAGGAGGCAGACACATGAGAAAAGGAGGCAGACACATGAGAACAGGAGGCAGACACACGACAGCAGGAGGCAGGCACATGAGAACAGGAGGCAGACACACGACAGCAGGAGGCAGACACATGAGAACAGGAGGCAGACATACGACAGCAGGAGGCAGACACATGAGAACAGGAGGCAGACACATGAGAACAGGAGGCAGACACACGACAGCAGAAGGCAGACACACGAGAACAGGAGGTAGACACATGAGAACAGGAGGCAGACACATGAGAACAGGAGGCAGACACACGACAGCAGGAGGCAGACACACGAGAACAGGAGGTAGACATGAGAACAGGAGCAGACACACGACAGCAGGAGGCAGACACACGAGAACAGGAGGTAGACACATGAGAACAGGAGGCAGACACACGAGAACAGGAGGCAGACACACGACAGCAGGAGGCAGACACATGAGAACAGGAGGCAGACACATGAGAACAGGAGGCAGACACATGAGAACTGGAGGCAGACACATGAGAACTGGAGGCAGGCACACGACAGCAGGTGGCAGACACACGAGAACAGGAGGCAGACACTTGAGAACAGGAGGCAGACACACGACAGCAGGAGACAGACACTTGAGAACAGGAGGCAGACACACGACAGCAGGAGACAGACACATGAGAACAGGAGGCAGACACACACGACAGCAGGAGGCAGGCACACGAGAACAGGAGGCAGACACTTGAGAACAGGAGGCAGACACATGACAGCAGGAGGCAGACATACGACAGCAGGAGGCAGACACACGAGAATAGGAGGCAGACACATGAGAACAGGAGGCAGACACACGAGAACAGGAGGCAGACACACGAGAACAGGTGGCAGACACATGAGAACTGGAGGCAGACACATGAGAATAGGAGGCAAAAACCAGATCACCAGTAAGGACAATGTCTTCACCGTGAGCAATGGGTTTACAACCTGCTAGAAGCTAAGGAACTGATTCTCTGGCGCAGATTCAGTTATTAGACACAAACGACGTCGTCAAATATCTGAAGACACCCTGCTTGAACAGAAAGCACGCCTGTGCTGCTATACACCGCGGTGTATCATGCACACACCTCCTGTGTTGCTTTAATGATACACCCGCGTTATAACATACCCCCTCCCCCTCCCGCTGTGTTGCTTTAACCATACACCTGCGTTGTATCACACACACACACACACACACACACACACACACACACACACACACACACACACACACACCTCCTGCTGCGTACACCTGCGTTGTATCATGCACATACCTCCTGCTGAGTAAGTTCCAAGCAACGTGCACTGCAGTCAATCAAGATTCTTTGTTTTCATACTCATGCGAACCGCTCTTCTGTGTCAGAGAAAGAAGCACTGTTGTCTGTAAATGAAACGTTATCTTCATTCCCGTCGAAGAACCATCTGCCTAGTCGTGGTTTTCTAATTGAGATCATCTATTGCTCTATGTGTGTTTGGGACCAGGTAAAGGTACACCACATTGGTCTCTGTCCAGCACTGGCATTTGCTTTCTTGGTTTCGCGATGACAGAGAGAGAGAGAGAGAGAGAGAGAGAGAGAGAGAGAGAGAGAGAGAGAGAGAGAGAGAGAGAGAGAGAGAGAGGAGAGAGAGAGAGAGGAGAGAGAGAGAGAGAGAGAGAGAGAGAGAGAGAGAGAGAGAGGGAGAGAGAGAGAGAGAGAGAGAGAGAGAGAGAGAGAGAGAGCTGAGAGAGAGAGAGAGAGGGAGAGAGAGAGGGAGAGGGGGGGGGGGGGGGACGTAGGGAGAACGAACGAAAATTTTCAATCATAATAGACCATGGCCCCTTCTGATGGGGGTACAGTACAGGAATAACCATTCACACAAGGCAATATTACATCGTCTGCCAACAAGTAGCTAACAGATAAGCATATCAAATATGCACAGTATCCGTGACAGCTAAGTCAATTCAACTCAGCAAACTTGTGCACCTCTTAAAGGTTTTGTATAAGTACAGGCAAATGTTCTTTTAAACTCCTTCATTTTGATTTCCCATAATAAAAGCAGCTCGAAATGAACAAAGGGTCTTCGCAGAATTTCACAGTGTTATATTCGCGTCGTAAATCTTGAAGTGCAGAACAACAAAGTATAAAAAAATGTAATTCATCTTAATCTGTCTCTCTGCATAAAGGACACAACATATCAATGTTTTGTGTCTTTGTATATCGGTGCTAATGGTGCTGTACTTTTTGTAATCCGTAATTCCGAATCTGAATCTTGTCAGATAACGTTTAATATGCCTATCAATATTAATTGAAAGATATTTCTCACAGCTATTAGATGTTTTGAAAGTTCTGTAAAACGAATATCGTTTACTACTCTGGATGTTTTCAAGCTAGTTTTGCCATCGATTACCTACCAGTCTCCGTCGTAACTACTTCAAAAAATCATTTACACTTTCAATGCCTTGATGTTTCCAGACGAAATCAAATCCATTATAAAACAAAAAGTCCCGAATGCCTGAAACCCATGACTTTTCACCAGGCGATTCTAATCCTTGGACCATATCATATGCTTTACGAAGTATGCTTTACAAGAGAGAGAGAGAGAGAGAGAGAGAGAGAGAGAGAGAGAGAGAGAGAGAGAGAGAGAGAGAGAGAGAGAGAGCGCAATCAACCAATACACATGCATTTGAACACGAGTCCATACCTCAGCAATACAACTTAATAGTCCAGAATGCCCCCAATTCTCCGTCTCCGCACAACTAGTCTACAGCAATTTCAATGAAAGGACCACAGCTACTTTCCCTTGACTGCGTCGTTCCAACAACAGTACGCAAGGAGCTGAAGTGGCAACAGACAATACAACGTAACATCCAAATCACGCACAGGAGTCGGAGCGACGTAAAAATGCTGACCGCTAAACAATTCCCCTGCACAGCGATGACCATTTCGTCCCTTGGGCAAAGCGAGAGCATCTAAGTAAATAAACAACTGTCACAACAGAGGGACCACAGCTACAGTTCCGTTGATGCCATCATTCCCATAATAACAGGAACAGAGGGACCACAGCTATAGTCCCATTGATTCCGACATTCCAATAACAATAGGAACAAAGGGTCCACAGCTGCAGTCCCTTTGATTCCTTTATTCCAATAACAATAGGAACAGTTCCACTGATCCCGTCATTCTAACAATATGAACAGAGGGACCATAGCTACAGTCCCACTGATTCCGACATTCCAATAGCAATAGAAACAGAGGGACCACAGCAACAGTCCCACTGATTCCGACATTCTAATAACAACAGAAACAGAGGGACCACAGCTACAGTCTCACTGACTCAAACATTCCAATAACAATAAGAAAAAAGGGACCACAGCTACAGTTCCACTGACTCCGACATTCCAATAACAATAGGAACAGAGGGACAACAGGTACAGTCCCATTGATTCCATCATTCCAATAACAATAGGAACAAAGGGACCACAACTACAATCCCATTGATTCCGTTATTCCGATAACAATAGAAACAGAGGGACCACAGCTACAGTCCCATTGATTCGGTCATTCCAATAACAATAGGGACAGAGGGACTATAGCTGTAGTCCCATTGATTCCGTCTTTTCAGTAACAATAGGAACAGAGGGACCATAGCTATAGTCCCACTGATTCCGTCTTTTTAGCAACAATAGGAACAGAGGGACCACAGCTACAGTCTTGCTGATACTGATATTCCAGTAAGAAAAGGAACAAGGGGACCACAGCTACAGTCCTATTCATATTGACAATCCAGTAACAACAGAAACAGAGGGACCTCAGCTACAGTCCTGTTGATACTGACATTCCAGTAACAATAGGAACAGAGCGACCACAGCTACAGTCCCACTGATTCCATCATTCCTATAACAAGAGAAACTGAGGGACCACAACCAAAGTCTAATGATTCCATCATTCCAATAACAAATAGAACACAGAGGGACCATATCAACAGTCCCATTGATTCCATCATTTCCATAACAGGCACAGAGGGACCACACTTACAGTCCCACTGATCACGTCATTCCCATAACAATAGGCACAGAGGGACCACAGCTACAGTCGCATCGATTCTGTCGTTCCTAAAATTCCGTATGGACCACAGCTACAGTCCCATGATTCTGTTATTCCAAAAACAATAGGATCACAGGGACAACAGGTATAGTTCCATTGATTCTGTTATTCCAAAAACAATAGGAATAGAAGGACCACAGGTATATTTCCATTGATTCAGTCAATGCAATAATAATGGAAACACAGGGACCACAGCAACAGTCCTGTTGATTCCGTCATTTGGATAATAATGGAAATGGAGAGATCGGAGCCACAGTCGCATTGATTCCGTCATCCCAACGACAATGGCAACAGAGTGATCACAGCTACAGTTCTATTGATTCCGCAATTCCAGTAACACTAGGAATAGTGGGATCATAGCTAGTCTTATCGATAATGTTATTCCAGCGACAATGAGTCA
>JADBJO010000042.1:660000-675000 GCA_016801955.1 Conus betulinus | reverse complement strand
TCACGTCACTACTGATTGGCCGTGTAATATGGAACCTGTACAGGAATCGGCTGAAAACGCTAAAATAGTTTACCTCCATTGTCTGGGCATTTTCTGGGTGACCAGGGTCTCCAACACAAAGATGCCTATATTGAGGCACTCATGAAGACTCAGGTCCAGTGGGTTGGACATGTGGTTCATATGAACGATGTGCGTCTTCCACAGCTGGTCTTCCCGGAGCTGGGTTCTAGCGGAAAATAGTGATAGGCCATTCAAACGCTTCAAAGACGGCCTAAAAGCATACACAGGACCGCGTGGTATTCCTCTAATCCGATCGAAGACCCTTGCCACTGACCACTGCCGACTTACTATCTATAAGAAAAACGGTCCTTTAAGGAGAGGCGCCTGCAAGATCTGGACTAGAAGCTTCACGCGAGGCGAAGAAGACTATTTACCCTCCGCTGTGGCATGTCCACAGTGTGACTGCATCTATGGATTCAATTTTGGGCTGCGTTATCACTTACTGACTCAATGACGTCATAATCACTCGCGATGGACCTCCGATTAATTACCAACACTATTGTGATCTGTTTCATCCTGTCCCCTCTCCTCCTTTTGCTTCCTACTCCTCCCCCTTTCCTATTCCTTTCACATCCATTTGTCTTTTCCGTCCCCTACCTCTCTCCCCAACGCTCCGTTTTCTTCTTTTTTTTTCTCATTTATATCAGGCGTCGAAACCGATAAATTGTGACTGCAGACTTGAAAGTCAGGAAGGAAGGGCATGACGCAGATGGAAAGGTAGCGAATTCCAGAGTGCCGCCGCAGAAATAAGAATGCTCTGGAGCCGTGCTGCTTTCTGTTTTTTTATGAGGGAATTCGAAAAATTCGGTAATCAGAGGAAGAACGGAGAGTACGTGTAGGAATGTATATTTCGAAGAGATCAGAGAGAGATAGGCAGGCGCTTTACCTGTGATAATCTTAAAACATAGACACGCAGACTTATACTGAATCCAGTTCTTAATTTTGAGCCAGTGTAATTGCTTCAAGAGATACGAAGTATGTTGTTGTTTTTGGCGCCTTGTAGATAAGGGAGCGGCTGAATTTTGAACACGTTGTAGTGGCTGGAGTAATGCTGCGGGTTCGCCGTGGAGAAGAACGTTAAAATAATCTAATCTTGACAGAATGCAGGAAGACGCCAACGTCTTCGTGGCCTGTTCTGTAAGGAATGGTCTGATAGAGCCGATGCGACGGAGTCTAAGAAAGGATGCTTGGCAGATTTTGGCTATGTGGTGTTTCAGGGTGAGATCAGAATCGAGATAGAAGCCAAGGTCACAAACAAATGGCATAAAAAACAGATGTCAGTGGAGCCAAGGACTACTGACTGATGAAACGTATTTGTTGAGCTTGAGCATGTTTAATAAATCGGATAGCTTCTCTTTTATCATCGTTTAATTTCAGCTTATTACTAGACATCCACAGTTTGGTATCAGAGACACAGCCTTGAAGATTTTTGACGAGACTGTCATAGTTATCTAGCGTGTCAGAATGTTAAAGCTGAGTGTCGTCGGCGAACATTTCATGATGAACAGAGTGGCTGTTAATGATCTCAGTCAGGGGCGTTGTGTACATTATGAAAAGCACTGGACCTAGCATAGACCCCTTGGGGAACGCCAAAGGTTGATGACATGTTAGAGGACCGTTTCTCATTAATAAGGACGGACTGTTGTCTGTTTGACGGATACGATCTAAACCAATTTAGTGCAGTTTAGATTTTCATAAAGAAGAGAAGTCTGGATAGAATCAAGTTCACATCACTCACTTTTTTCCGCTTTTCTGGAGAATCTCTTTCACAAACTGAGTGGTAACTGGTTCAAACGTGGACAAAGTTGGGCCAGAATAGGGGGATGTAACTCGCGAAGGACTAGAGGAGGTAAATGGATTACGGATGATGACTATCTTATCTCGGAAAAATTCCAAAAGATATCAGGTAGTTTTGAGGGATCTGTGTTGGTGGGAAATACAGCGGTCTTTGTTTTGCCCAGAATTGGGTTCATGTTGTGGCAGAGTTCCCTACATGTCTTGCTGGCTGATATCTGAGTTGAGAAGAAACTAGACTTAGCTTTTTGAACCAAGTCTGCAATGTTCCGCACCATAAAGTTGTACATCTGTTTATGGACAGTGAGATCAGTGGAGCACCAGTGCAGTGCCTTTCTGCCTGGCGACGTTTACGTTTTAATCCGGACAGTTGTGGGGTGACTGCGTTGTACCAAGGCGTGGCTCTGTCTTCCCTGACTGTAAGCTGACGAGCAGGTTGCACAGGGAAAAGTTCAGATCAATAGAGCCATGTCAGATGTTACCATGCAGTCTTATTCAGATTTGAATTTTGATTTACCAATCTTATGGATGGAGAGAATGAGTTTGATAGTGCGGTGCTTAACAGTTTTTTTTTTTTAACATTTAGTTTACATAGGTCAGACACATTATCAGACGTGAGGTCATGCCATACATTAGTGGACAGCACAATATTATCATGGATAAAACAGAACACAAAGTCTAAATATGTCGATGTACATTGGTGGGTTCAGTCACAGATTGTCTCAGATCAAACATGTAAATTATGTCTCTAAATTTTGCTGCATTTGCATCTGTGTCGTCTTCGTAGTGAATATTAAAGTCTCCGGCAGTAATCACTTTGCCATGGAGGGATGAACAACTCTGTAATAAAGATTGCAATTCATCAAAAAAGGAGCGTCTTTCAGCATGTTATTTTTGCTGGTGGTGGTGTCGGTAAACATAGATGAAATTAACGAAAGTGTGCTGCAGATTTACAGGAGGTTGAGCTATTGCGAACGAATGTGTTGGAAAGGAAACAGATTTGACAGTGGAGATATTACTGTAGCAAAGTTCAAACATTCGTCATCAAATATCAGAAATAGTTCAAAAATTAGTACTCAAAATTCCCATTGGCCCCCCAATTTGTCTACAGTAAGTTATATGGGAAATTGTAGACTGCCGTGAGGTAATTTATTCATCATTGTTACTCATTAACTTGGGTTTCTTTGTCTTGCTTACGTTGTAGTTAAAATCCTCAAAATAATCTGTAAATAGCTGTTTAATGGAAGCAGCACAGAGCCACACTCATATTTGGGCTCGTTAAGCTCAGTCATTCTATCATCAGCTCCTTCTGTCTCTCTCTCTCCTCTCTCTCTCTCTCTCTCTCTCTCTCTCTCTCTCTCTCCCTCCCTCTCTCTCCTCCCTACCTCTCTCCCTCTCTCTCTCTCTCTCTCTCTCTCTCTCTCTCTCTCTCTCTGTGTCTCTTTTACTTGCTGCTTCCCCGAAATTCTCTGGTCATCAAAACACACACACACACACACACACACACACACACACACACACACACACACATCTTAAATGCACATACAGATACCCATATTTCTACATACGAACGCATGCATACTTAAACACACACACACACACACACACACACACACACACACACACACACACACACCTTAAATGCATATATACATACACACATATTCTACATACGAACGCATGCATACACACACACACACACACACACACACACACACACACACACACACACACACACACACACAATGCAAGAAAGATGAACTGAGAGAATGGTGATAACAATGACTACAGGGAAGAAGAGCACGCTGTCTACAATACCCCCCGACGACAACGACGAAAAACTCAAAAACAGCAGCAGCAGTGTACAACAGCGACAACAAAAATGGCAAGAGCAATGTGGTAGCTAATGAGAGGTTTCCAGCCGAAGATTAAGGACGGCACTATGCAGCAATTCCATGCTGAACTTGGGCATTCGTTATTCATGTTGTATTGCTCTCTTTTCATCATTGCCCTATGAATTATACACATGAACATTAATTCCATTTATTCCATTTAATTTACATGGAGTACTGTATAACATGAAAATCACAAGAATGGGTCCATGATGGACAAATAAAAGTTACATCGACAAACTCAATCTCATGGAGTGATCTTGACCTGTGTCGTCCTTGATGGAGGATAAGAATACTTGACAATATGCGTGCGTGCATACAAATATCAACGCATAAACTACGGGTCTTTTCTGGTAACGATTACAAGAAGTTTACATAACTTGGCAATCACGGTGGTCTGTGCACATATCAACATATTTAAACAAAAGGGGCAAAGAGGAAGGGGAAAAGACAGAGTTTGAAAAAACTAGTTTCTCGACTTCGTCGTCAACACAGGTAAGATAAATGTCTACGATGGCAGGAAATCAGAAAAGAAAAATCTGTTTTATGTCCCATCATTTTGATTATGCACCATGACTGGGAACGGTCTGTGATTGGTGGATGAAGCAATAAGAATCCTCACTTTCGCGGTGCCAGATGGAGACTTCCACATATGCGTTGTCTGCATGTTTCACGGGCCCTTTTTCCTGCCCGGTGCTTGGCCAGTTTAAACTGATGTACAGGTACGTGGCACCACCGTGTGCCACACATTCATTACCACTCGCTCACACTGCTACATAGTCAAGAATTAACCATGGTGGAGGGAGAAAGAGAAGAGAAGAGAGAGAGAGAGAGAGAGAGAGAGAGAGAGAGAGAGAGAGAGAGAGAGAGAGAGAGAGAGAGAGAGAGAGGACAGAATAGAACAGATAGGGAAGGACTACAATCATCAAAAAAAAGGTCGACGACAGAGAGGAGGTTTGGGGGGAGGCGTTAAAGAGATTCAAATTACTTTCAAAACATTCGACGATGAAACAGCAATAACAGCGACAGAATATCCATAAATGCCACAATGACGATGACCACCACCACCACCACCACCACCACCACCATCACCACCACCACCACCACCACCATTAACAACTACTATTAAAACAGCTATCATTAATCAATACCCAATGTACACAAGTTCGAAGAGAGAGAGAGAGAGAGAGAGAGAGAGAGAGAGAGAGAGAGAGACACACACACACACACACACACACACACACACACACACACACACACACACACACACACACACAACCAGATGAACGTCTGGCAAAGGAGGAATACGAAAGAGAAAAATAATGGAAAGAAATCATTAATCTAATTAGAGACAGAAAAACACAACAGCAACAACAAAATCAAAACAAAAACGATCAGAACAAAATAAAAAATTAAAGGAGGAAGCCAATCAGCCAACCAGTTAACTAATTTCTTTATCATTTAGTCAATCCACCAGTAGGTTCTTCCGTCAATCATCAACAAAAGCTGTACTCACAAGGGTGGGCTGCCTCAGGATGGTCTGCCAGGTCTCTCTGGATGGTCTCCGCTGCAATGGCCCCCGGAATTTTCTGGACACAAAGCTCCTCTCCTTCCTCGCCCTTTGAGCTTGACCCTCGTCATCCGAGGCCCACTCCAAGGTCACCAGTTTGTCCCGCTGTGACAAAGCCGACTCCGAGTAGACGGAAGACATGATTTTTTTCTAGGGTCCTGGATACTTGAAAGGCGTCGTTTCACTAGTTTTCCAATGTATTGCTCTGGGTGTAACGAGGAGAAAGAAAGCTTCTATTTTTTATGATTATGCCTTTTCACTGTGATTAAATGTGTCGATAACTTTGTTCTTTCATATGCTGTTTATGCTGATGGTTCCATATACACACATTTCCACCGGATACACAAGAGCTCCGCACAATTATCACAGCTTATTTTCCTCTGAGCAGTCTCTAACAGTTGTTCCAAACACAGGCGTCACTATTTCACAGTGGAGAGATCAGCTGGATAGCGACAACCAAGGAATATTCATAAACGGGAGGTAATGCTGGATTACAGAGAACTAAAAACTTTGAAGCAGGCTTCCGTTTACCAGCCTCCCATCTGAAACATTTCAGCAAAATGCTGGTCATCAATTGTATGAATACAAAAACGTTCCAGGTGTAGACATGCAAAGAATCAAAATGAAAATACACAACTCGCAACCCTGACAGCTAACAATCACACACACACACACACACACACACACACACACACACACACACACACACACACACACACACTCACACACCTGTTTCTATCCATTACCAAAGGATATATATTTGTGGTCAGCAGTGGATGCTTTGACCACTATGACTCTGTTGATGGTATTTTCATGATTTCCCATGAGTAATGTGAGGCCTAAGGACTGCGTCATTTATAGCATGGTGGTCTCTTTCCATGTAGCAAATCTGGAGTATTTCTTTTATTTGCTGTGGCCTTGCCTGCATCTGCTGTATTGTTCGTTGTGCATATCTGTTTGATTCTGTGACTAATTTTTGCACTACATCATCTGTGATAAAAACAGAAAAAATCTATACATTAAAAAAAAAAAAGGGTAAAATTGGCTGAAACTCATCAGCAGACTGAACGTCAACATTGGCAAACACACCAACACACGCCTCCTGCCACGCCCCGTTCTGCTGTAACCGTAACCATTTGCTCTGTTTGGCTCGCCACGCCGCGAACTACCACCTACCCCCCCCCCTCCAGAAGTACTTTTTGACGTGAAGTTCGTTTCCAAATGTCCTAAAAATGCAAATTTTCGTTGACTACACATCTTAGAAAACACCAGAACAGGCCATCGAGTTGTAAACTCTCTTCTTATGGCTTCTAGTCACAAACCATCGTTTCTGCACCCTTCTTGCTCTATTTACAATGCATGCTGTAGCACATACAGTTGTTGTCTGTTGTTCCTTCAGTCAGTTGACAGACCCAGATCCTTCCTATACTTCGAAAAAGCATCAATGTTAAACCGTTACAAAACCATGCACGAAGTATTTGTGGTGTCTTTACGCCTGCGTGACATTTTGCTCTTTTAATGACCTGCTTGCGTGACTGCACTTACACATTCACTGCATCATCATCGTCATCATCATGGTCATCATCATCATCATCATGATTACTGTTATTATTGAGCTGATCAACTGAATGCCCTGGGTGTTTACGATAAACAAGAACACACAGCAAATTGCAAGCCAAATAATTTAGAACAAGAAGCAATACGCAAAACAAAAACAAAGCAAAACAAACAAGCAAAACAAAAACAAAAAAAAAACAACAACCACAACAACAAAACCACACCCAGCAGTCACGAGCTACCTCCATATCCACATGCACCACTATCCAGCTTTGCTTTCTCATAATGACTCTCTACCCCATCGCCCACATATGAAACAAACAAACAAAACTACCAGAGAGGAATAAACACAGGCATCCTTACACGAGAATACACGAGCTTGCAAAAATGGGAATCAAAAATAAGAAAAGAAAAGAAAAAGAAACACCCGAAGGTGCTGGGGAGGACCCAGGGAGGTCTAAGATCATCTTGTGATGAAAAGACGTTAAATAAAACTACTGAACTGAGGACCCAGGGAAGCACTGTCCTCACCTGCCTTTAGAGCAGTCCTGTACCACCCTGGAGGCCTGCGCTGTGTTGACGATGGGTACAGACACACGCAGGACACTCCATTAAGATATCAAGGGACATAACTGCTCCTGAACAGAGGTAAATCAGACTACAGGATGCAACTCATAACAGCCTTGAAGTAGCATCCCCATGGGTGTACCAGCCCGTATTTCATGACTGCAGAGCCCATCGGCGAAAAACACCACCCTCCAGCTGTCGAGCACACCCCACAGACCCAACCCCCCCTGCCCACAGACAGATGAAGACAGTGCCACTCCAGACACAGCCAAGCTTTCGCAGTACGGGCTTATGTGCCCTCAAGAGAGAATCCAAAGTTGTAGTCTTTCCCTGTGTCAACAGGACTTTCCCTGTGGTCAGTGGGTCTTTCCTCACCGTCACTGGACCTTTCTCCAGGGTCAGCCTAGTTAAGGCAAAGAAGAAAATGAAACACTTAGCTTTGATCGCTTCAGATCGCTTCAGATCGTTCAACGCCTTCTTCCTTGCGCTGAACTCTGAAGCGATCTGAAGCGATCAAAGCTAAGTGAATTTTCGTTATTTTATTCGTTTTTGTTTCACCTGAAGAAGACCTAAGAGGTCGAAACGCGTTGTGTTTTGTCTTGTGACTTGTTTGTCCACGTTTCTCTTGGCGGTTCGCTGACATTTATTTAAGATTTTTAAAAAAAAATAAGACAATATATACATGTTGAAGGGAATTGGGGTATCTTTTTGCTGGATTCCATCACACTGTGGCATATCTGGTAATGAAACAGCAGATAAATTAACTAGAGGGTGCGTTAAGAAAAACAGATGAGAGTAATATAAAACTTGATGTTCAAGAAATAATTCGTTATTACAAATATGCGTGAACACTGAACACCTTCCAGGGAAGTATGAAATCTTATCCTGTTCACGATATTTGTCATCTTTAATATACAAGCTTCGACATCTTATCCTGTTCACGATATTTGTCATCTTTAATATACAAGCTTCGACTGAATTCGTGGAAAACCAAATTTTCCCAAAATGTAGCATGCGTTTGTTCAAATCTTATATCAGTGGACTATAATTATTCTTTTTCATTGTTCAATATTAACTTCATTATATTAAAAAAATCAAACGTGGATGTGACTGTACATGATTCTATTAAAACAATAGCCTACAAACCAGAAATTGGGCAAATAGCACAAGTGTTTTCCATGCATCACATTAATACGATTTTTGTAAACGCTCCCCTTCCCCTCGCTCCTTTTTGTTTTGTTTTGTTTTTGTTTTGTTTTGTTTTTTTTTTGTTTTGTTTGTTTTTGTTTTGTTTTTTTTTTTGTTTTGTTTTTTTTTTTGTTTTGTTTTGTTTTGTTTTTTTGTTTTGTTTTGTTTCTAAGTCTAATATCACCAAGTGTGAACAGACTCTAACTCACTCATTCAATACACGAGAAAACAGTCCATCACATATTCGTGTATGTCAGTGTGTTATGACAATGTATGAATATGGGTGACGTTTCAATTTGTGACAAGAAAACACCACCAGAGGTAAGCAGCGTTTGAATCCATAACTTTGATTGGACGCTGAGTCACGTAATTGGTGAGAGAAGCTCACTGTTTTGTAGGACGGGTGTGTTCCCAATATGTAGGGCAGTCCAGGAGTTGCCAGACGGGGGGAAAGGGCGCTTGGCTTGGGCCGAGTCGTTAATCTATTTTTCAACTTTGGGGGGTTGTAAAAGGAAAACTTAGTTTTCCTTGGGGCCGGAGAATGGCCGATTTTGATATAGCGCTGACAGGTGTTTACTAGGATTCCTTGGTCGTAATATTGATTCTCTCAGGGCAAGTTACCAGCTGAAGAATAATAAAAACATACAAAGAAAACAAAAAGTATTGATAAGTCAATGTAAACAATTGATGTGATTAATGAAAAAAATGAACAACCTCGTGTGATGAGAAGCATCTTGTGAAAATGCGCAATTGGTTGTTAAAACACACACACACACACACACACACACACACACACACACGCACGCACGCACGCACACACAAATCGGTTTTTAATATTAATGCATTTGTAAATATTTCACTTTGTATTCCCAACTGTAGGTTGGATGCGTTTTGAAATCCAATTCTCAACGGAGTATAATTTCTTTTATGTTTTGTATAGAATGTCTTGAAAAACATATATAATCTAACTAACTTAGGACTTTGGGGTTTCTTTTAGAAAACATCGGCGTCCAATCCTGGGACTCAAGTTCCTTCCTCCTGTAAACTTAATCCCCCGCTGGAGGAATTTTTAAAGAATAAATATTTAAGCTGCAACTGTTTAATGATTAAAAAAAAAAAATAAGAAGAAACTTGAAATGTATTAACTATATGCTAATTTTTTGTAGAACTGCGTCTATGGTGTCATGCAGCTACTTTTGTGAATTTTGTGAATTTGTGAAATATTTTGTTGTTTTGTTTTACTGACAAGATTTGGCAAAGGGAAACTCTTTAAAAAAATGAATTCTTGTTTCCCCAGTCTCTTCTTTGGATGAATGGAGTAGATGCGCGCGCATGGAGTAAACATGCCGTATGTGTAACCGAGTCTTGCAAATGCGGTGTGTGACAGTGAAAAGAGAAAAGAAACGGTTTCAAGTTTGATCTAAATGAGGCTACAGAGCCATGGTATCTTAGTTGATGTTGGAGATTGTTCCAAATAAATGGTACCTGACAGGCGAGGGAACGCTGGCCAAAACTTTGTGTATGAACAAAACGAAATGTGGCAAAGATGAGTATCATCAGAACGGAGTTCACGGTATTGGGTATACAAGTCAGATCAGTCATGTATTAAGGACAAAGATTCAAAAGAAAGAAATGCAGCTTTGTAGACAATCTTTTGCTGAACAGGGAGCCAGTGAAGAGAACGCACTAATGTATATGAGCGAATGATGAAGCGAGCAGCATAATTTTGGACTTTCTGAAATCTCTTGACGAGACAACATGGAAGGGGAGACTGGGCAAAAGGGCGCTGCATTAATCCAAACGAGAGGGTACAAACGCGCTAATAAGAGTCTCAGTGGTGTGTCTTCGGAAAGGATACGATGGATGGAAGCAATGCGACGGAGCTGAAGAAAACAAAATCGAACGACACTGACAACATGCTGTTGAAAGGAAATAGCTCCCGAGTCGCTCCGAGGCTACAGCAAAAGAAGAGTGATCCAACAGTCACTGATGTCAATAGCAGATGGAAAAGACGGATGTAAAGTGTTTACCCTACACTTTGGTGAAGTTCGTTTATACACTTAAGCACTTGCATATTCACACACATGCACTCTACCTTACCGGGTCGGTCGAGACACTGGTTTGAGGGTTTCGTCAGGATTCTTTCCCAAGCCCTTCAATGGCACCAACTACTAAGTCGAGTCTGAATATCTTACAGTGTCAAAGTCCCCGAATCTAGTAGTGGTACCGTCAGAACAGTCCTTGCCGTCGTATCCATCTACGGCTGTTCTGTCGCTGTTCTAGGGCTAAACTGCCCTATTAACTGGAGGCCTTAAGCACTGGTCTGTCACTAGTGACACTGTCAGCATGACGTAGCTACCCATCTACTGTAAGTTACAGACCCGCCCTGTATGAGCCCACGTGTTGTACTCTCGGAGTTCGTCTACTTGTTTACCCGACTGTCAGTGAACATTCTAACGTGTTTTCCCTGCACTTTGGAGAATTTTGTTTATATACTTAAGCACTAGCACGTTCACACACACACACACACACACACACACACACACACACACACACACACACCTTACCGGGTCAGTCCTGACGCTGGCTTGGGGGTTTCGTCAGGATTCTTTTCAAGCCCTTCAATGGCACCAACTACTAAGTCGAGTCTGAGTCTCTTACAGTGTCAAAGTCCCCGAGTCTAGTAGTGGAACTATCACAACCGTCAAAGCCGTTGTTACCGTCTACGGCCGTTCTGTCGTAGTGTTACGGCTACACTGTCTCCTATTAACTGGAGGCCCTAGCACTGGTCTGTTACTAGTGTCACTGTCAGCACGACGTAGCTCCTTCAACAAACTACAAGTTAGCCTGCCCGCCCTCTTCCTGCCATTGTGTCGTAATCTCACAGTTCGTCTGCTTGTTTACCTGACTGTCAGTGAACTCTTCTCACGTGAGGGGCACTTCCGCAGAGCTCGCTTATGTGCATAGAATCCGTACGTCACTAACACTCCCTGACTTCATGATGGAAGGTTTTTGTCCAGGGGGTGAAGTGCGGAAGGGAGCTATTCACCTCACTCGAGACTTCAGGTCGGCCAATAATACAGACACAGATGATCTCCAACTGAAGTCAGGTTTGCCTCCAGGTCACTAGTCTTGGCTACCATTCTACCTACTAAACGTCAGATCCATTTCCTCACGGGAAAACTTTTCTAGCTCCTTGTGGCTTAACCCTTGGGGCGCAACCATAGGAGGGCACTTGGCCTTTCGTGTCAACTCCCTAGGCCATCTGACAAAACGTCATATGTCCTGTAAATTGGGGAAGCACCTTGAAGTGCACAGACTACAGGCTCAAGCACTCAGGGAAACCACTCAGGTGATGGAAGAGGACAGAAGCTAGGGCTGATCCCGTGCACGACTCTAGGGATGCGGTGGGAATGCACCTCCTACCCATCTCAAATTCCACCATGCCCGACGTCCTTAGTGGCGAGGGGAAAATGGACTCCCTATTCACCTCAGCCTCCATCACGCCTGGCATCCTTGGGAATGAGACAGGAACAGACTTCCCTTCCTCAACAACCCGAGGTGTTTCATCATTGTGGGAGCCCCGCTCATTGTGACACTACATATCTAGGTTTGTCAGCGAATGAATATTAAGGTGACCTAGAGCAGCTGGTCTGGTCTTGCCTAAGCGGCCTTGGATGCAATGCTCTAATAACCGACTTCAGCCACATTTTTGCTTTGGAATCTACTTGTCATTTGGCGAGAGCCTAGTTCGGAACAAGCTTTTCTCCTGCACACTCTCACAGTCTCAGACACCTGGATCGCAAGGAGAAGGCTTCCATGTCCACTGGGTACTTCCTCTCACTGGGTACTCCTTCTGCCAGCATTCCTGCTTCTCTGGGCTCATACAGGCCATCAACACCAGTAGTGCCTTCCAGTGAATGAGAGCTGGCACAGACTTCAGTTGAAATGTTTCTGGAACCAGCTCTCCCACGTGAGGGCTAAACGTCTTCATGGCCTCCTTCTGGCAGTTGGTGATGACCGTATTGCCCAAGCTCGTGTTGATGAATTCCTCCAGCTTATCCCAGTTTCCACATGGTCCCAATAGCCATGCCATTGCCTGCTTAAGTGCACGTGTTCGCTCCTGCAAAACAATCTCTGATGAAGTGTGGCAGCCTTTCATCAAATATGCCGGGCAAGTGGTGAATGAAGGCATGAACTTTTGGACATCTGTTTGCCTCCACACAGACTGGAACCAAATATTTATTGCCCCTCTTGGGGTTCCCTGACCTGTGGATCCGGCCTCCCTTGCCTTCTCTGATCGCTGGCAATGTAGAAACGTGTGCTTGCGAGATGTCTGGCATCCTGGATCTAAGCAGTAGGGTTTGAACCTATGTGCTTTTTTTCTTGTTGCCGGCCATTTGTCAGAGGATACCCTGTCTGTTTCACTTGATCCTACATCAGGCCTGTCTTGGGACCCTCATCAAACTGGCTGGAATGCCTAATATCCCCACTGTCCTGATTATCCCTGACTGATACTTTTCCAGGTGGTCCTCCCAAACAACCTTATTTACCAGTCGTACCTAAATCTTTACCTTGGCATCTTGATCTGTTCTCCCTCATGGTCACTTTCACCTTAGAACTGGCCCTGACCCTAGCAATACGAACAACCTCAGGCCCTGCTTGAGGCAATTCCTTCAAATTCTTGTAGAGTGTTTTCTGCCTGGGGCTTGTTGGGTACTTTCAGCGGTGAAGCACTAGGCATGTGTGGTGGAGTATTGCCAGTAGCTCCCACTGCCTTAAGCTGTAGGGCTATTGGACAGTCTAGCCAGCGTCAGGACAGTCCCGAGACAAGCCTTATAAGAAGGGACAGGGAATCCTCTGACAAAGAGCAGCAACAGGGAAAAGACGCATGGACTCAAGCCCTACTGCTGAGATCCAGGATGCCAGAACTTCTCGCAGAGACATGTCTGCACATCGCCACAGATCCAGGAGGCAAAGGAAGCCAAGGAGGCCGGCTCCACATGCCAGGAAAATCCAAAAGAGGGGCAAGAAGTGTTTGATTCCTGGCTGTGGGGAGGCTAACAAGTATCCGAAAACTCATGCCTTCATTCACCATCTGCCTGGCATATTGATGAAAGGCTGCCACCTTCATCAAAGGTTGTTTTGCAGGGTCGGACACAGGCACTCAGACAGGCAATGGCATGGCTATTGGGTCCAGGTGGAAACTGGGAAAAGCTGATGGGCTTCATCAGTAGGCAGCACTGCACTGCTTGGGCAATACAGTCTTCACCAACTGCCAGGAGGCCATGAAGGCTTTTAGCCAGCATGTGAGAGAGCCAATTTCAAAAACACTTCATCTGAAGTCTGTGCCAGCTCTCATTCACTGGAAGGCAATATTGGTGTTGATGGCCTGTATGAGCCCGGAGAGGTAGAGCTGCTGGCGGAGGAAGTACCCAGCGCCAGTGGACATGGAATCCCTTGAGCCTTCTGCTTGCCGTCTGGGTGCCTGAAAGTGAGACTATGACAGTATGCTGAGGGGCGTGGAGAGCACCGTGGCTGGCCATGGATTGGTTTGTCGTATCACCGGATGGCTGGAGGTGATTTGGTCCGGTTTCACCGAATGCAGCGTCTTCTGTCCGCCCTGGTGACGTGCGCATCTAGGGTGGGCAGAGGGAAGTGATGGCCACTTTTTGCCCAGTATATCGGGGAGCCGGATTCAGGTAGCTTCCAGATGTGTCCAGCTGAGGTGGCAACCATCCTGGTTCATTGGAAGTTGACGTCTGCTGACCCTTCCGAGGGGCTGAAGTTGTTAAGCCTTTCCGGATGTAGTCGCAGACACTCACTCACTGTGCCTTCCCCTAGTCTCCCAATCTGCTGACCCTTCAATGGGCTGAAGTTGTGGAGCTGTACCAGACAAGGTCGCACGCGCAGAGTGGCAATGGATCGGTTTCCATGGGCCTGTTGGCTGGCAGTGCTTTCCGCATCTTCAGCTGCTGGACAGGGATCGCTCTCAGAGGACCTGCAGATGAACACTTACCAGATATGGGCTCAAGTGAGGTGAAGAGCTGCCTTCCTCACTGCAACCCCTAGATGAAAAGCTTTCATCATAAAGTCGGGGGGAGTGTAGTGACGCACGGTTTCTGCGCACATAGGCGAGCTCAGCAGAAGTGCACCTCGCGTGAGAAGTGTTCACTGACAGACAGGTAAACAAGCAGACAAACTCCGGCAGTGCGACGCTAGGCCTTGAAGAGAGCGGACCTGCTACTTGATAGTTTAGGGAGTTGGACACTGGGGCTTGATGGGAGTGGACCAGCTAGGACTAACTTATAGTTAGTGAAAGAGCTTCGTCGTGCTGACAGTTACACTAGTGACAAGACCAGTGCTAGGGCC